>SJYW01029947.1:1034-14314 GCA_006410735.1 Raphicerus campestris | reverse complement strand
ACTGACTTGCTATATTAAAACTTAAACATTTTAGTTTCTTTTATATGGGTCTAATACACATACAGATAAAGGAAAAATCTTGCTAAATTTTAACCTGAATTAAAATGATAGATCTGAGGGGCAATATGTGGTTGTGAGCATTCATTCTGTTGTCAGAAAGTTTTAGACTGAATCTCAGATGTGCTATTAACTACCAAGGAGTCCTGGATCATGCTATTAAATCAGTTTCCTCATCTAGAGGATGAGAGTAATAACAGTATTTATCTCCCGGGATTGTTGTGATGATTAAATGGGTTATGTATTGTGCAAGAACCTTAGAATAGTTAGCACTCATTAAAAGTCTTAGCTANTCATGCTATTAAATCAGTTTCCTCATCTAGAGGATGAGAGTAATAACAGTATTTATCTCCCGGGATTGTTGTGATGATTAAATGGGTTATGTATTGTGCAAGAACCTTAGAATAGTTAGCACTCATTAAAAGTCTTAGCTATTATTTGTGATAAGATAATGTGTTCAACAAGCATACAAGATTTAAACAAAATACACCCTATTATAAATGTGTTGGTTTTACCTTAGGGAAGGCAACTCCATTACAGTATTTTTTCCATGTGGAAAAATATCTCTTCTCATGAGAGAAGAATGAAAAATTCAGATTTATGGACAAGCCTAGCTTTGCAGATTGCATTTCAAGTCCAGACTGTGTAGCATACCTTTACAGAAAAGATAAATCACTGAAATGTCTTTCACTCAACAGACAGGTATAGTCCATAGGAAAGGTGAAGAGAGTTTTCCTAAGACAATAGTGAAAGTAAAAGGACAAGTACCCATAATTCAGTCATTCTATTCAGAATGTCTTTGATAACATTATTCAAAGACTGACCATTAAAGATGTTATAAACCTGATTGAAATGAATTAAGATTTACTTAGAATGGAGGTAGCAAGTTAGAACATCTTCAGTTTTCACTTCCTTACAGTTCAAGTTATGCTCATTAAATATATTTCATTAAACAACTGAAATATATAATAAATCATATTAATACAAATGGGATTTTTATTTCCCTTATCAATGTGTGTCTCCCATTTGCCATTAGACAGCTTACTTTACACACTAATGTGGCTAAATGTCCAAAATTAAATTTTTTCTATAAGATACAAACATAAAAGAGCAATATTGAAGAGTTATCAGTGCCCTTTGCGTGGGAGTCTTTCAGTCAAATCCAAAAGCATCACATATTTCAGCTTGCCATTATGGTGAACCATATCACCTCTGATGTACTATATAGCTCTCCATGACTACAGCTTCCTCTCCTATTTCTTCCATTATGTCTAATCTTTGAGCTAATTAAGAACACATTTTCTCCTGTATTCACTTCCTCATCTAGCGTGAGTCATTCTAACTAGAACCCTCAATCTCTTTACCCTCTTGGATATGTACTAACCATACACTTTCAAGTATTCAACTTCTGCTTTCTTATCCTACCTAGCCACTGGGCATTGCTAGAGACATTGTATGTCCATGCTGAGTGGCACCATTCTAAATTTGGGTATTCTGACTTTTCATCATTAAGGACCACTTGGCAGATCTCTTATTAGTGCCTGCTTAGTTCAATTTCCAGTTCCCCATTGAGATGCTCCAAGTTTCCATTAGATTCTTCAAGTCCTACTCTCTACCTATGGGTCATCCTTCAAACAGATAAATACTTGCTTCCACATTTGTAGAGGGGATAAAATAACTCTCATTTGGACTGTTCAGTTTCCTAACTGGTCTCCCCATCACTTGTATGCTGTCCCACCAGTACATCTTCTGTACTTCTATACAGGAGAGTGACCTTTCTGAAACATGTCTGATTACAAGCACTTTCCTACTGAGATCTCCAAATGCTCTCCATCTTGCTTTTTTGGGATACAATCCAAACTTCTGGGCATAGAATACCAAGACTTATAATTTAGTTCTTGAACAATTTTTNCATTTTAGTTTCTTTTATATGGGTCTAATACACATACAGATAAAGGAAAAATCTTGCTAAATTTTAACCTGAATTAAAATGATAGATCTGAGGGGCAATATGTGGTTGTGAGCATTCATTCTGTTGTCAGAAAGTTTTAGACTGAATCTCAGATGTGCTATTAACTACCAAGGAGTCCTGGATCATGCTATTAAATCAGTTTCCTCATCTAGAGGATGAGAGTAATAACAGTATTTATCTCCCGGGATTGTTGTGATGATTAAATGGGTTATGTATTGTGCAAGAACCTTAGAATAGTTAGCACTCATTAAAAGTCTTAGCTATTATTTGTGATAAGATAATGTGTTCAACAAGCATACAAGATTTAAACAAAATACACCCTATTATAAATGTGTTGGTTTTACCTTAGGGAAGGCAACTCCATTACAGTATTTTTTCCATGTGGAAAAATATCTCTTCTCATGAGAGAAGAATGAAAAATTCAGATTTATGGACAAGCCTAGCTTTGCAGATTGCATTTCAAGTCCAGACTGTGTAGCATACCTTTACAGAAAAGATAAATCACTGAAATGTCTTTCACTCAACAGACAGGTATAGTCCATAGGAAAGGTGAAGAGAGTTTTCCTAAGACAATAGTGAAAGTAAAAGGACAAGTACCCATAATTCAGTCATTCTATTCAGAATGTCTTTGATAACATTATTCAAAGACTGACCATTAAAGATGTTATAAACCTGATTGAAATGAATTAAGATTTACTTAGAATGGAGGTAGCAAGTTAGAACATCTTCAGTTTTCACTTCCTTACAGTTCAAGTTATGCTCATTAAATATATTTCATTAAACAACTGAAATATATAATAAATCATATTAATACAAATGGGATTTTTATTTCCCTTATCAATGTGTGTCTCCCATTTGCCATTAGACAGCTTACTTTACACACTAATGTGGCTAAATGTCCAAAATTAAATTTTTTCTATAAGATACAAACATAAAAGAGCAATATTGAAGAGTTATCAGTGCCCTTTGCGTGGGAGTCTTTCAGTCAAATCCAAAAGCATCACATATTTCAGCTTGCCATTATGGTGAACCATATCACCTCTGATGTACTATATAGCTCTCCATGACTACAGCTTCCTCTCCTATTTCTTCCATTATGTCTAATCTTTGAGCTAATTAAGAACACATTTTCTCCTGTATTCACTTCCTCATCTAGCGTGAGTCATTCTAACTAGAACCCTCAATCTCTTTACCCTCTTGGATATGTACTAACCATACACTTTCAAGTATTCAACTTCTGCTTTCTTATCCTACCTAGCCACTGGGCATTGCTAGAGACATTGTATGTCCATGCTGAGTGGCACCATTCTAAATTTGGGTATTCTGACTTTTCATCATTAAGGACCACTTGGCAGATCTCTTATTAGTGCCTGCTTAGTTCAATTTCCAGTTCCCCATTGAGATGCTCCAAGTTTCCATTAGATTCTTCAAGTCCTACTCTCTACCTATGGGTCATCCTTCAAACAGATAAATACTTGCTTCCACATTTGTAGAGGGGATAAAATAACTCTCATTTGGACTGTTCAGTTTCCTAACTGGTCTCCCCATCACTTGTATGCTGTCCCACCAGTACATCTTCTGTACTTCTATACAGGAGAGTGACCTTTCTGAAACATGTCTGATTACAAGCACTTTCCTACTGAGATCTCCAAATGCTCTCCATCTTGCTTTTTTGGGATACAATCCAAACTTCTGGGCATAGAATACCAAGACTTATAATTTAGTTCTTGAACAATTTTTGTCTCATCTCTACTCTTCCATATTATATGTTATATTTTCTTAACTGTCATTTTTCTTCATTTTGACCATTGCTGATGCTGTTTTTTTTCAACCACAAAGAATAGAATCACTTTTCTTTTCCTCCTGGTGAAATACTACTCATTAAGCTTAAAAGTTACATCCTCTGTGACCTCTTGTCTAATTTCACAAGGTAGAAATAATTAAGACCTCTTAACTACTTTTGTGAAACTTAACATGCTCCATTGTTTAAAAGACTTAATATACATCAATGGCAAAATCAATATAATATTGTAAAGTAATTAACCTCCAATTAAAATAAATTTATATTTTAAAAATAAATAAAAGACTTAATATACTGTAATATTACATGTGGATGCTTTTCTCTCCTATTTGATGGCAAACTTACTGATTGATTTTTTTTGAGTGAGGTAAGGATTCAGTTTTAATTTGATGGCAAACTTACTGATTGATTTTTTTTGAGTGAGGTAAGGATTCAGTTTTATTCTTTTTTAAAAAAATATAAATTTATTTATTTTAATCGGAGGTTAATTACTTTACAATATTGTATTGGTTTTACCATACATCAACATAAATCCGCCACAGATAAAATCTTTGTTCTTCCCACACCTAGGAGAATGCATATTCAAGACACTGTGGCTGCTCCATAGATATTACTTAAATTGAATTAAGTCACTAACATAATTTTAACATCTAAGTATATGAGGTGCAGGGCTTCCCAGGTGGTCAGTAGTAAAGAATCCACCTGTCAATGCTGAGATGTGAGTTTGATCCCTGGGTTGGGAATATCCCTTGGAGAAGGAAATGTCAATTCATTCCAGTATTCTTGCCTATGAAACCTAACAGACAGGAGCCTGGATGGCTACAGTCCATGGGGTTGCAAAAGAATTGGACATGACTTAGTGATTAAACAATAACAAACATGAGGTACAAGCTGAATAAAGTATTCTATTATACAACCGGATAAAATACTTCACTGGATCTTCCATTTTACTAAGATCTACTTCAAGTCTTTAATGTGAACTATGTGGCAGAGGGGAAAACCTTAGGAAGATAAGTCGCTGAGGTCAAAGAATACTATTTATGGCACTGCTATGTCAAAAAAGAATGATCTAGACCTTATATGAAGTGATAGCCTAACCACTGCTAAAGGGTGTTTCCTTGAATGACCTAGAATGTCAAGTTTTTCACATGTCATTCACATTCGGAGTAGATGAGGTGAGTCAAAATTTTACTAAGATTCAGGACAAGCTTTTAATTATAAATATAGTATATAAAAACATTCTTGAAAGGAGGATTAGAAGGAACTACTGCAAAAATATCTTATAAACACCTTGCTAACTTGGAAAGATGCTGGAAGGTGTTGCAGCCTTGAGGTTTATTGCTATGTGCAAAACAGTCATTTAAGACGATTTTGAACGATTAGGTTTCTATACCACGTGGCTAAGGCAAAATAAGACACTATTACAACATATCCATTTTTGTCCTTTATTGTGCCCTTCTTTGCAAGAGATGTTCCCTTGATACCTCTAATTTTCTTGAAGAGATCTCTAGTCTTTCCCATTCTATTGTTTCCATTTCTTTGCATTGATCATGGAGGAAGGCTTTCTTATCTCTTCTTGCTATTCTCTGGAACTCTGCATTCAGATGGGTATATCCTTCCTTTTCTCCTTTGCCTTTTGCTCTTCTCCTTTTCTCAGCTATTTGTAAGGCCTCCCCAGACAACTAGTCTGCCTTTTTTTCCCCTTGGGGATGGTCTTAATCACTGCCTCCTGTACAATGTCATGAACTTCCATCCATAGTTCTTCAGGCACTCTATCAGATCTAATCCCTTGAATCTGTTTGCCACTTCCACTGTATGATCGTAAGAGATTTGACTTAGGTCATATCTGATCTAGGGGTTTCCCTACTTTCTTCAATTTAAGTCTGAATTTGGCAATGAGGAGTTCATGATCTGAGCCACAGTCAGTTCCTGGTCTTGTTTTTGTTGACTGTATAGAGCTTCTCCATCTTCAGCCGCAAAGAATATAATCAATCTGATTTCAATGTTGACCATCTGGTGATGTCCATGTGTAGAGTAGTCTCTTGTGTTGGAAGAGTGTTTGCTATGATCAGTGTGTTTTCTTTGCAAAACTGTTAGCCTTTGCCCTGCTTCATTTTGTACCCCAAGGCCAAACTTGCCTGTTACTCCAGGCAAGTATCTCTTGACTTCCTACTTTTGCATTCCAGTATCTATGTTCAAGAGTTTGCCCACATTCGAGTCCATTGAATTGGTGATGCTATATGACCATCTCATTCTCTGCCCTCTTCTCCTTGTGCCTTCAATCTTTTCCACCATCAGGGTCTTTTCTAATGAGTTGGCTCTTCTCATTAAGTATCCAAAGTACTGGAGCTTCAGCTTCAGCATCAGTCCTTCTAATTAATATTCACGGTTTTCCTTTTGGATTGACTAGTTTGACCTTGCTGTCCAAGGGACTCTGAAGAGTGTTTTCCAGCACCAGTTCGAAGGCATCAATTCTTTGGCACTCAGCCTTCTTTAAGATCCAACTCTCACATCTATATATGACTACTGGAAAAATCATAGCTTTGACTATATGGACCTTTGTTGGCAAAGTAATATCTCTGCTTTTTTAATATGCTGTCTAGGTTTGTCATAGCTTTTCTTCCAAGGACGAAGCTTCTTTTAATTTCAAGACTGCAGTCACTGTGGACAGTCATTTTGGAGCTCAAGAAAATAAAATCTGTCACTGTTTCCACTTTCTCCCCTTTTACTTGCCATGAAGTGATGGCAACAGATGCCATGATTTTGGTTCTTTTAATACTGAGTTTCAAGCCAGCTTCTCCACTCTCTTCTTTCACTTTCATCAAGAGGCTCTTTAGTTCCTCTTCACTTTCTGCCATTATAGTGATATCATTTGCATATCTGAAGTTATTGATATTTCTCCTGGCAATCTTGATTCCAACTTGTGATTCATCCAGCCCAGCATTTCACAAGATGGACTCTGCACAGAAGTTGAATAAGCAGGGTGACAATATACAGCCTTTTCATACTCCATTTCTAATTTTGAATCAGACCATTGTTTCATGTCTGGTTCTAACTGTTGCTTCTTGACCTGCATACTGATTTCTCAGTAAACAGGTAAGGTGGTCTGCTATTCCCATTTCTTCAAGTATTTCCCACAGTTTGATGTAATCCACACAGTGAAAGGCTTTAGCGTAGTCAATGAAGCAGATGTTTTCCTGGAATTCCCTTGCTTTCTCTGATCCAACCTATTTTGGTAATTTGATTTCTGGTTCCTCTGCCTTTTCTGTACCCAGCTTGTACATCTGGAAGTTCTTGGTTCACATATTGTTGAAGCCTAGCTTGAAGGATTTTGAGCATTACCTTACTAGCTTGTGAAATGAGCACAACTGTATGGTAGTTTGCACAGTCTTTGGTGTTGCCCTTCTTTGTGACTGGAATGAAAATTGACCTTTTCCAGTCTTGTGGCCATTACTGAGTTTTCCAAATTTGCTGACACATTGAGTGCGGCACTTTAACAGCATCGTCTTTTAGGATTTGAAATAGCTCAGCTGGAATTCCATCACCTACATTAGTTTTTTTTGTAGTAACACTTCCTTAGGCTCACTTGCCTTCACACTCCAGGTTGTCTGCCTCTACGTGAGTGACCACACCATTGTGGTTATTCAGATCATTAAGATCTTTTTTGTATGGTTCGTCTGTGTATTCTTGCCACCTCTTCTTAATCTCTTCTACTTCTGTTAGGTCCTTACTATTTCATCTTGACCATCTTTACATGAAATGTTCCCTTGATATCTCCAATTTTCTTGAAGAGATCTCCTGTCTTCCCCATTCTATTTTTTCCCTCTATTTCTTTGCATTGTTCATTGAAGAAGGCCTTCTTATCTCTCCTTGT
Organism: Raphicerus campestris; assembly: GCA_006410735.1. Lineage (NCBI taxonomy): Eukaryota > Metazoa > Chordata > Mammalia > Artiodactyla > Bovidae > Raphicerus > Raphicerus campestris. The sequence continues at coordinate 6,610 of SJYW01029947.1, read as the reverse complement.
TATTCTCTGGAACTCTGCATTCAGTTGAATAGATCTTCCCTTTTCTCTGTTGCCTTTTGCTTCTCTTCTTTACTCAGCTATTTGTAAAGTTTCCTCAGACAAACACTTTGCCTTCTTGCATTTCTTTTTCTTGGGATAGTTTTGGTCACTGCCTCCTGGACATAAGTTCTTCAGGCACTTTGTTTACCAGATCTAATCCCTTGAATCTGTTTGTTACCTGCACTGTATAATCATCAGGGATCTGATTTAGGTATTCTTTAGGCATAAGAATTATAATTTCATAGACACAATTTTTATCATTTAAACTCCACTAAACTCAATTGCAGAAACAATAAAATATTCTTGAGTTTTTAGTCACTGGTCAAATATATGACCTGTAAAGATATCATTTATGACTGCTTTTATGATTTACCTTTCAGATGATAATCGAGTGCTGCTTATTTTGGTAGTAGTGAAGTTGCTCAGTCATGTCCAACTCTTTGCGACCCCATGAACTGTAGCCTACCAGGCTCCTAAGTCCATGGAATTTTCTAGGCAAGAGTTCTGGAGTGGGTTGCCATTTCCTTCTCCAGGGGATCTTCCCAACCCAGGGATTGAACCCAGGTCTCCTGTACTGCAGGCAGACACTTTATTGTCTGAACCACCAAAAACTAAGTAAAACAAACTGCATTATATCCCTTTTCCTTCTTTTTCTTTTTAAAACTTAAGAGACAGTGTGAAATAGGATAGCTCTGCATGTCATGAAAATAGTTTAACTGGCTTAAAGTCCCTAGTTTGATGTCAATCATCTCAATATACTAAAAAGATAGCTCTGAATGTCAGTAATGCACAGGACTTCCCTATACATTTCAGAAACTGAAGACTGATTTGAAGTCACCAGTGGAAATATTACTGATACTTAAACAGTGTGCCATTCATAGTCTGGTTTTTTCATTATTATTTTTGGGATATATTTACTAAACTCTGAAAGCCTGAAAGTCACTGATAAATTGCTCAAAATAGCAAATGGAATTGCTAAATTTTAGCTGGAATTATAGAATAGTTATTCCTTTTTTTATTCTCCACATTATATTAATTGGAAACCAATTTGGGGACACCCATGTCTCTTCTTCTAACAGCATGCAATATTTTGTAAGCTATTATATAAATCCCCCCAAAAGTTTTATTTAGTATCTGTATAGTCTTGGTTCTATGACAATGAAGCATATGTTGTTAATATAAACCTTATTTAATACACATATGCTCAGTGAATTATTAGCAAGGTAATTTTTGAAGGGCTAAATCTAGTGGGTTTGTTTGTTCATTTATTTTTACCATCAGTTATATTAATTATTCAGATAGGAGAGAGAGATCACTAACTATGTGTAACAGTATCAAGGTACATAGACAATGTAGTTCAACTCTACTTTTGATTAAACTGCACATGAAATCTTACCATATATTCTCTAAAAACCATAATAAGAGAGATGACCTTCAAGAAATATCCTTGTCTTTTACAGATAGGCACCATATATGTTATTACAGCAAGTTAATTCAATAAACAGAAGTATGAAAGTATCACCCATAAATTATTTAGATCAGAAATTGGTAGTATAGTTTTTTTATTACCAAGATATTATCATTTTATATAAAAGGGCTTAACATGAAGAGATTTGAATGCAGCTTGCTTCTACAATTTGAAGCTACAGTTGATAGACAGAAAATGTGTGACTTAGGTTACAGTGAAGAAATGTTAATTCTTAGGAACCACTGAATGAGGCTGACCAAGGAATATGGCTGATCAGGGACAGCACTCTGGGTTAAAAAAAAGTTACCAGAAATCTCTGGTATTCTTATTTCCTTACTTTTGCTAGATTCTATTAATGGCCAAGGTCTGTGTGGTTCTAATATTGTATCTTGGCACATTCTGGTATTGAGAGATGTAAGAATAAAAGATTAAAAATCTTACAAACTCTCCTACTCCTAATGAAGTAATCTAGTTTTTATAACTCCAGTTGTGCAATTTGAAGAATACAAAAAAGCTTGTGATCAGCTTCTATGAAACCTTTTGAAGATGAACAAATATGAAACAATATAACCTGAGTTTCAATATTTTTTGCTTGTTACCAATATACTATGGGGTTTAATTAATTAAAAATGAGATTAATGCTAAATGACTAAAATCTATTTGGAATCTAACACTGAACAACAGGGGATAACTAAGTGGCACTTTAGACATGTAGGGAATTAAAAGTAGCTTAATTGTTTCCTATTTTTTCTAGTGGCAAGGAGAGAAAACACATAGTTGGGTATGAACACAAGATGATAAGGAATATGATTTTAAAACTTCAGAGAGTAAAACAGAAATTTTGAATGATCAGTAGTTTTAAAAAATGAAATTCTAGTAATACAAACATAAACAGTCTCAATGAGAGAAGGAAAGGATATGTAGTTCCAGTCAAGACAGTTACAGGAAATTCCTTAGCAAAAGCTTTTAAGGAAGACGGTACTAGAAATGAACAAGTGGAAAATAATACCAATTGCTTGTAAGAAGAATACCAGGAAGGCAAATGTGCAGCTGAGGATTGTTAAGAAGCTGAAGACAGAGCTTAAAAAAATTTTTTTAAAGAAAAGTTGAAACAGGAAGGTGGTAGAATATAACTTCAATGGTATTTTAGGTGTTTCCTGCAAGGAGAGAAGTCTTTACACTAGGAAATTTAAAAGACATGTGTCTTGAGATAAGGGACTATCTTATCAAAAGAACTACTTTATGGTCTCTGAACTAGAAGAATAATCTTAGGAACTGAATTAATTTTTGGAATTTATCTTAGGGTCACCATCAGAATGCCTGAGACATTGTTTAAAGAGAGAGTTCTCTTATACAAATAAACCAAACCTTTCATGGGTTCTTCAGAGAACACAGTGATAAACCAGACATAGATACATGATAAAGTTTTAAAACAGACTATTAGTGGGAGGAGTTTCATTTTTAAATTTCAGTTGAATGACCAACATGCATTCAATAAATATGAAACATTTTTAACTGGCTTCCCCCACACCCCCTGGAGAGTATCTCTAGGTTGGGAGACAAGTGGAAAACCAAGGGCAGTGAGCCTTGCATTTGATAAAATTTTGCATGATATCCTTACGAATAAATTGCTATAATATGGACTGAGTGATATTACTATTAATTAGTTGGAACCAGATAAGGACCGTCTATGGGGTCGCACAGAGTCGGAGACGACTGAGGCGACTTAGCAGCAGCAGCAGCAGCAGCAAAGGATATTGAATGACTGAATGAAATTAGCATATATAAAATTTCAGTTTGAACGCCTCACAGCTATGTCCTTGCTCCTTTCTTGTTTAAAATATTTTGTGTGTTTCCTTATTCAGTGAAGCAGTTAAAAACATACAAAGGGTACTTGGAATCTTGGAGGATTATTCAACAACAGGAGGAATGATTAGTACCATAGATTATAAAACTGAGAGTTCAAACTTTCTTAACAGGATTGAATATTGCTAGGTGAAAAGCTGAAAAGTTAAAACTTTAACATCAAGAAAAATAAACAGGTGCATTTAGGTTAAAAATAAAGTAAATAAGTGTGGGGATGCTACTTGACATAAAGGCATCATATGAATCGACAGTGAGTAGGTTAAACTAACACAATCATGTCCACAAAAATATCATGTCTAGATTGCTGTCACAGTTCCGGTACACATGCCATGGAGACACTAAAAGAAACAAGGTAGACAGATGTGGGCAGACCAGGACTGTGTAGAACTTATGTCACAGGTTATAAAGTTAAGGTGATTATATGCATTCATCTTGGAGATGAGGCAGCACAAATAATGTCTCTTAACACAATTCCACTGTACACTTTTGGACATGTACAATGTGCAGACACACAAGAGACCAAAGGTGAGGCCACTATGCTGAAGAGAACCATAAAATCGTAGAGTTAGAAGAAGCCCTCACGTTCAGTTGTCCCACTGACTCTGGAAGCCCTGACTGGTAGCTGGTTTTTGGTCCCTTCTTAAACACAGGGTAAGGAGGAATCCTCTAAACTGACAAAGACCAGTTATTCCATTCTTGGGCAAATGCAATCATTGGAATGCTTTCCCTCATATCAATCTAAAACCACCTTCCATGCATCTATTATGTCCTCTGGAATCTTAAAGATCATTCATCCGTCTTCCACATGTCAGCCTTTCAGTACTTTTCTGATTTTCAGTGCCAAGACCCACAGTGAGTAGAAAATTTATAAGAAGTCAGCTTTTATATCACTACCAGGAAGACCTTTTAAACTAGAGCTGTCCAACATGGAATGCCCTGTCTTTGGGGGCAGTAAGCTCTAAGTCCCTAAAATATTTAAGCAGAGACTCAATAAAATTCATCAAGTGTATAAAGATATTTCCATATTGGGTGTGAGGATGGATATTTAAAACTCTAATTTCTATGGTGAGATAGCCAATTATTATGCATATTTACATATAGCATGGCACTTGTTATATGCCTCCTCCAATAAAAAACAATTTATCTATTATTAAATTAATTCTTTACCTTAATATAAAACATTTAAAATGGGTTCTATAGCATTTACCAGAGAGACACTATTCACAGCAACACACACAAAAAGTGTTACATATCTAAAGAAGATTTCAAAGTTATGGCTAACTTTTCACTTAATTACTCAGCAAAGATATTCAATATTTGTACAGAATTATTTTTGGAATTGTAAATATCTTTTTGACCTCCAGTGCTGAGGCACAATCCTTCTAATTAGGTTAATAAAAGATGATCATGAGTCTTAGAACCTAGGATGCTAAATCAAGAGATGGCTGCCCAGCAAACTCATAGGGTATCAAAGAATAGAATACAAAGTGAGGGGTGGGGCTTACTGTCAGAGTTGGCAGTGGGTTATGTTGAAGCCACACAGATTCCAAGCTGGCCCTGCTCCCTGTTCTTTATAGAAAAGGCATGAAAGCCCTTGCCTGTTGACATTGTTAAAGAACAAGGAGAAAACAGAGATGCTAGAGGAAAAAAGGTAAAGTTTAAGTTTAATGATGCTGAAGTTATAGGCTATTTTCTCTCACCAAGAATCCTAAAGTGAGTGCTTTAAAATCCTAAAGTGAGTGCTAAAAACCCATTTCATAAGGTTATAGAATAGACTCAAAAATAAGGCAACAACAACAACAATAATTTAAGGAAAATATTAAAAGAAAGGAAGTAATAAAGTCATGGATGAGAAAATTCAGGTCTTAGATGAATAGATCTTAGGTATTAAGTCAATAAAGCCTATAGATCATTTATCAGAAGAGAAAAAGCACAATAAATATACCAGATTCAAAATCATGGAAGATATGGGGTTATAAAGGTTGAAGAAAGAGAAAAATTCTGTTTAAAAAGGTTAAAATTTCCCTAAAATGGACATTCAAAATACAGTATAATTTTCTGTATTTGGTACTCTGTCAATAGTAGGCTTTTCTGATGATCAAATTCCATATTAGTTGTACTATAAAGTTGGGAAGCATCTTCTCAATCATCAAAGAAATATTTACCTTTTGATCAGTATAGTATTATGTCGGTGTAGTATCAT
>SJYW01029944.1:6421-20280 GCA_006410735.1 Raphicerus campestris | reverse complement strand
CTGGAGTGGACGAGGCATTTGGGGATCTTGGGGAGTGGTGGTCAGACACCTGAGGCTCCTCCCGAATCTCCTGATGCGATGCCACCTCTTGGGAAGTGAGGGGAGCACCAGAAAAACTTTCCCAATGGAGCATGGAAAGGGCCCCTCATCTGGAGCTCTGCTAGGGAAAACGGGGCTCCTCTAGAGTCACGGCAGGACCCGTGGGGTTCCTCTCAAGTGGGAACGGTTGGGGTGGGGAACTTCCTAGGTCACAACAAGGGTATGAAGGAGCCTTTCGAGGTCCAAGAGGGAACGGGTGATTTTCCCCGAGACGCTGCAGTGGACAAGGGACTCACCCTCCCTGCAGGGGAGAAGATTCTGATTTTTCTCGAGTTGCGGTGGAGTCCTCTCGAGTTACAACTGGGACCCCAGGGAACCGCCCCTGTGGCCTCAGGTGAGGCTAGTCTCCATGGATTTTGCGAGGCAACTGTGGGGATTCCTCCTGAGACATCGCCGGTTCCTCAGTCCTCGTCTGCTGCTGAGGCCGGAGCCTGTTCTTGCCTCACCCTTGATGACATAGGTCTTGGGGTTCCCCTGGAGCCCCAATACGGGAGTCAGTCCTCGTCTTGCCTTGGGACGTGCACAGCTGCTTTCCTCTCCAACTGCAGCAAAGGTGTCCTGGTCCCTGTCGAGGGGATACAGGGATCTGTGTCTTGCCATCGAGGTACTCCAGGGCTATCACACCTCCCAGTGTGCCAGAGTCTAGCCTCGGGGTGACATTAAGGCTGTGCAGGACAGTCAGATTGATCTGGAGTGGACTAGGCATTTGGGTGTCTTGTGGCAATGTGACCCGGTGCCTGAGGCTTCTCTGGACTTGCCTGGTGTGAGTGCCTCCTCTTGGGATGCAAGGGGAGAGCCGGGAACCCTTTCCTGATGGAGCAGGGAAAGGGCCCCACATCTGGAGCTAAGCATGGGAAAATGGAGCTCCTCATGGGTCACGGCACGACCCTCGGCTGTCCACTCGAGTGGCGACATGTGAAGCGGGGAACTTCTTAGGTCACAGCAAGGGTGTGAAAGAGCATTTCGAGGTCAAAGAGGAAATGGGAGATTTCCCCCGACACACCAGAGCGGACAAGGACCTCACTCCGCCTGCAAGGGTGAAGCTTCTGGTTTTTCTTGAGTTGCGGCTGGGTCCTCTCAAGTTACGAAGGGGACCCCAGGGACCCGCCCGTGTATCTTCAGTAGAGGCCATTGTCAGTCCTAGTTTTGAGGCGACTCTGGGGATTCCTCCCCAGTCATCCCCGGGTCCTCAGTCCTCGTCTGGGGCTGTGGTCGGAGCCTGAAATTTCCTCGCTCATGCTTTCATAGGTCTTGAGGTTACTCTGGAGCCCCCACAGGGCAGTCAGGCCTCATCTCGCCTGGAGACTTGCACAGCCTCTTTCTTCCCCAGCTGCAGCAGCAGTGTCCGGCTCCCCATAAAGCAGACACAGGGATCTGTGGCTTGCCATCGAGGTACTCAAGGATGTCTCANCTCTCCAACTGCAGCAAAGGTGTCCTGGTCCCTGTCGAGGGGATACAGGGATCTGTGTCTTGCCATCGAGGTACTCCAGGGCTATCACACCTCCCAGTGTGCCAGAGTCTAGCCTCGGGGTGACATTAAGGCTGTGCAGGACAGTCAGATTGATCTGGAGTGGACTAGGCATTTGGGTGTCTTGTGGCAATGTGACCCGGTGCCTGAGGCTTCTCTGGACTTGCCTGGTGTGAGTGCCTCCTCTTGGGATGCAAGGGGAGAGCCGGGAACCCTTTCCTGATGGAGCAGGGAAAGGGCCCCACATCTGGAGCTAAGCATGGGAAAATGGAGCTCCTCATGGGTCACGGCACGACCCTCGGCTGTCCACTCGAGTGGCGACATGTGAAGCGGGGAACTTCTTAGGTCACAGCAAGGGTGTGAAAGAGCATTTCGAGGTCAAAGAGGAAATGGGAGATTTCCCCCGACACACCAGAGCGGACAAGGACCTCACTCCGCCTGCAAGGGTGAAGCTTCTGGTTTTTCTTGAGTTGCGGCTGGGTCCTCTCAAGTTACGAAGGGGACCCCAGGGACCCGCCCGTGTATCTTCAGTAGAGGCCATTGTCAGTCCTAGTTTTGAGGCGACTCTGGGGATTCCTCCCCAGTCATCCCCGGGTCCTCAGTCCTCGTCTGGGGCTGTGGTCGGAGCCTGAAATTTCCTCGCTCATGCTTTCATAGGTCTTGAGGTTACTCTGGAGCCCCCACAGGGCAGTCAGGCCTCATCTCGCCTGGAGACTTGCACAGCCTCTTTCTTCCCCAGCTGCAGCAGCAGTGTCCGGCTCCCCATAAAGCAGACACAGGGATCTGTGGCTTGCCATCGAGGTACTCAAGGATGTCTCACGTGCCAGTGTGTTGGGAGTCAAGCCTCGGAGTAACAGTAGAGACAGTGCAGGGCAGTCATGTTCATCTGGAGTGGACGAGTCATTTGGGGATCTTGGGGAGTTGTACTTGAACACCTGAGGCTCCTCCCGACTCTCCTGATGGGAGGCCACATCTTGGGATGCCAGGGGAGCACCGGAAAACCTTTCACGATGGAGCAGGGAAAGGGCCCCTCATCTGGAGCTCAGCAGGGGAAACCGGGGCTCCTCTTGAGTCACGGTGGGACCCTCAGAGTTCCTTTCAAGTGGGGACAGTTGGGGCGGGTAACTTCATAGGTGACAACAAAGTTGAAGGAGCCCTTCGAGGTCCAAGAGGGAAGGGGGTGATTTCCCCCGAGATGCTGCAGCGGACAAGGGACTCACACGTCCTGCAGGGGGAAAGCTTCCGGTTTTTCTCGAATTGCTGTGGGGTCCTCTCGAGTTACCACGGGAACCCCAGGGACCCGCCCTTGTGGCCGCAGGAGAGGCCAGTATCCATGCGAGTTGCAAGGCACCTGTGGGGATTCCTCCCGAGACGTTGCTGGTTCCTCAGTTCTCGTCTGGTGCTGAGGCCGGAGCCTGTGCTTGCCTCGCCCTTGCTGACATAGGCATTGGGGTTCCTCTGGACCCCAATAGGGGAGTCAGGCCTCGTCCCCCCGGGGGTGTTCACAGCCGCTTTCCTCCGCAACTGTAGCAACAGTGTCCGGGTCCCCGTAAAGCAGACACAGGGATCTGTGTCTTGCCATCAAGGTACTCCAGGGCTATCACATGTGCCAGTTTGCCGGAGTTGAAATTCGGGGTGACAGTTGAGGCAGTGCAGGACAGCAGATTGATCTGGAGTGGACTAGGCATTTGGGGGTCTTGAGGCAATGTGACCCAACGCCTGAGGCTTCTCTGGACTCGCCTGGTATGAGAGCCTCCTCTTGAGATGCGAGGGGAGATCTGGGAACCCTTTCCCGATGGAGCAGGGAAAGGGCCCCTCATCTGGAGCTGAGCATGGAAAAATGGAGCTCCTCATGAGTCATGGCGGGACCCTCAGCGGTCCACTCAAGTGGCAACATGTGGGGCAGAGAACTTCTTGGGTCACAGTAATGGTGTGAAAGAGCATTTTGAGGTTGAAGAGAAAATGGGTGATTTCCCCCGGAACATCGCAGTGGACAAGGCCTCACTCCGCTTGCAAGGGTGAAGTTTCTAGTTTTTCTCGAGTTGCGGCAGAGTCCTCTCGAGTTACGACGGGGGCCACAGGGATTCGCCCCTGTGGCCCCTGAATAGGCCAGTCTCCATGCGAGGTGTAAGGCACCTGTGGGGATTCCTCCCGAGACGTCGCCGGGTCCGCAGTCCACTTCTGGTGCTGAGGCAGGAGCCTGTGCTTGCCCCGCCAATGCTAACATAGGTCTTGGGCTTTCCCTGGAGCCCCCAGAAGGGAATCAGGCCTCGTCTCACCCTCGGACGTGCACAGCCGCTTTGCTCCCCAACTGCAGCAACAGTGTCTGGGTCCCTGTCGAGGGGATAGAGGGATCAGTGACTTGACCTCGAGGTACCCCAGGGCAATCACAAGTGCCAGTGTGCTGGAGTCAAGCCTCGGGTGACAGTCGAGGCAGGTCAGGACAGTCAGATTCATCTGGAGTGGACTAGGCATTTGGGGGTCTTGTGGAAATGTGACCCAATGCCTGAGGATTCCCTGGACTCGCCTGGTGTGATTTCGTCCTCTTGGGATGCGAGGGGAGAGCGGGAACCCGTTCCCGATGGAGCAGGAAAAGGGCCCCTCATCTGGAGCTCAGCATGGGGAAATGAAGCTCATTTGAGTCCCAGCGGGACACTCGGCATCCTCTGGAGTGGGGACGTGTGGGGTGGGGAACTTCTTGGGTCATAGCAAGGGTGGGAAAGAGCATTTAGAGGTCCAAGAGGGAACAGGTGATTTCTCCTCGGATGCCTCAGCAGACAAGGGCCTCACTTCGCCTGCAAGGGTGAAGCTACTGGTTTTTCTCGAGTTGTGACTGGGTCATCTCAAGTTATGACGGGGACAACAGGGAGGCGCCCCTGTGGCCCTAGGATAGGCCCGTCTCCGTGGGAGGGGTGATGCACATCTGGGGATTCCTCCCAAGTGGCGCCAAGTCCTCAGTCCACTTCTTGTGCTGAGGCTGCAGCCTGAGATTGCCTCACCCGTGCTGACATTTGTATTGGACTTCCCCTGGAGCCCACAGAGGGTAGTCAGGCCTCATCAAGACTTGAGACATGCATGGCCACTTTCCTTCCCAACTGCAGTAAAAGTGTCCGGGTCCAGTCGAGCGGATACAGGGATCTATTGCTTGAGCTCGAGGTACCCTATGGCTGTGACATGTGCCAGGGTGCCGTGGTCGAGCCTCGGGGTTACAGTCGAGGCAGTGCAGGGCAGGCAGGTTCATCTGAAATGGACGAGGCATTTCGGGGTCTTTGGGAATGGTGGCCCAACCTGTGAGACTCCTCTGGACTTTCCAGGTGCGAGCACCTCTTCTTGGGATGGGAGGGGAACACCGCGAAACCTTTCCGACGGATCAGGGAAAGAGTCCGTCATCTGGAGCTCAGCATGGGAAAACGGGGCTCCTGTTGAGTCTTGGCGGGACCCTTGGGTTTCCTATTGAGTGTGGACGGATGGGGAGGGGAATTTCTTTGGTCACAGCAGGGTGTGAAGGAGCCTTTCGAGGTCCAAGATGGAAGGGGTGAATTCACCTGAGATGCTGCAGTGGAAAAGAGATAAGCCACGCCAGCAGGGGAGAAGCTTCCAGTTTTTCTCGAGTTAAGGGGGTCCTCTTGAGTTTCGACGAGGACTCCAGGGACCCGCCCCTATATCCTCAGCAGAGGCTCTTCTCAGTGAGAGTTGCTAGGCGCCTCTGGGGATTCCACCCCAGTCATCACCGGATCCTCAGTCCTGTCCTGGTGCTGAGGTCGGAGTCTGAGATTTCCTCGCTCATGCTTTCATAGGTCTTGAGGTTATTCTCGAACCCCACAGGTGAGTCACGCCTCTTCTCGCCTGGAGACGTGCATGGCCTCTTTCTTCACCAAATGCATCGGCAGTGTCCGGCTCACCATAAAGCGGACACAGGGATCTGTGGCTTGTCATCGAGGTACTCCAGGGCTGGCTCACGTGCCAGTGTTTTGGGAGTCGAGCCTTGGGGTGACAGTCAAGACATTGCAGGTCAGTCATGTTCATCTGGACTGGACGAGGCATTTGGGGAACTTGGGGAGTGGTGGTCGGACACCTGAGGCTCCTCCTGACCCTCCTGTTTGGAGGCCACCTCTTAGGATGCGAGGGGAGCGCATGAAAACCTTTCTCGATGGAGCAGGGAAAGGGCCCCTCTTCTGGAGCTCAGCATGGGAAAATGGGGCTCGTCTTTAGTCAGAGCGAGCCCTCAGCGTCCTCTCAAGTGCGGACATGTGGGGCGGGGAAACTTCTTGAGTCATAGCAAGGGTGTGAAAGAGCATATCAAGGTCAAAGAGGGAATGGGTGATTTCTCCCGGTATGCCTCAGCGGACAAGGGCCTCACTCTGCCTGTAAGAGTGAAGCTTCTGGTTTTTTCTCGAGTTGTGGTGGGGTCCTCTCGAGTTACGACGGTGACCACAGGGATCCTCCCCTGTGGCCCCAGGATAGGCCAGTCTCCATGCGAGTTGCGAGGCACCTGTGGGGATTCCTCCTGAGACGTTGCCGGGTCCTCAGTCCTCATCTGGTGCTGAGGCCGGAGCCTGTGCTTGCCCCGCCCATGCTGACATAGGTCTTGGGGTTCCTCTGGAGCCCCTAAAGGGGAGTCAGTCCTCGTCTCACCTTCGGATGTGCACAGCCTCTTTCCTCCCCAACTGCAGCAACAGTGTCCGGGTCCCTGTCGCGCAGATACAGGGATCAGTGACTTGACCTAGAGGTACGCCAGGGCTATCACACGTGCCAGTGTGCTGGAATCAAGCCTCGGGGTGACAGTAGAGGCAGGTCAGGACAGCCACATTCATCTGGAGTGGACTAGGCATTTGGGGGTCTTGCGGAATTGTGACCCGATGCCTGAGGCTTCTCTGGACTCGCCTGGTGTGAGGGCCTCCTCTTGGGATGCAAGGGGAGAGCCAGGATCCCTTTCCCGATGGAGCAGGTAAAGGGCCCCTCATCTGGAGCTGAGCATGGAAAATGGAGCTAATGTTGAGTCTTGGCGGGACCCTCAGAGGTCCTCTCAACTGGGGACGTTTGAGGCGGGAAACTTCTTGGGTCACAGCAAGGGTGTGAAAGAGCCATTCGAGGTCCACGAGGAACGGGGTGAAATCCCCTGAGATGCCACCGCAGACAAGGGGCACACCACGCCTGGAGGGGAGAAGCTTACAGTTTTTCTCGAGTTGCGGCAGGGTCCATTCAAGTTACGACGAGGACCTCAGGGACCCGCTCCTGTATCCTCAGCAGAGGCCATTCTCAGTGCGAGTTGCGAGGCGCCTCTGGGGATTCCTCCCTAGTCATCGCCGGATCCTCAGTCCTGTCTTGGTGCTGAGGTCGGAGCATGAGATTTCCTCGCTCATGCTTTCATAGGTCTTGAGGTTACTCTCGAGCCCCCACGGGTGAGTCAGGCCTCTTCTCGCCTGGAGACGTGCATGGGCTCTTTCTTCCCCAAATGCAGCAGCAGTGTCCGGCTCCCCGTCAAGCAGACACAGGGATCTGTTGCTTGCCATCGTGGTACTCCAGGGCTGGCTCACATGCCACTGTGTTGGGAGTCGAGCCTCGGGGTTACAGTCAAGACAGTGCAGGGCAGTCATGTTCATCTGGAGTGGACGAGGCATTTGGGGAACTTGGGGAGTGGTGGTCGGACACCTGAGGCTCCTCCCGACTCTCCTGTTGGGAGGCAACGTCTTAGGATGCGAGGGGAGCGCATGAAAACCTTTCTCGATGGAGCAGGGAAAGGGCCCCTCTTCTGTAGCTCAGCAGGGGACAACTGGGTTCCACTTTAGTCACAGTGGGCCCTCGGGTTTCCTCTCGAGTGGACACGGTTGGGGTGGAGATCTTCCTAGGTCACAACAAGGGTATGAAGGAGCCTTTCGAGGTCCAAGTGGAAAGGAGTGATTTTTCCCAAGATCCTGCAGCGGACAAGGGACTCACACTCCCTGCAGGGGAGAAGCTTCTGGTTTTTCTCGAGTTGCGACGGGGTCCTCTTGAGTACGACGGAGACGCCACGGACTGGCTGCTGTTGCCTCAGGCGAGGCTAGTCTCTATGCGATTTGCGAGGTCCATGTGGGGATTCTTCCCGAGATGTCACCGGATTTTTAGTCCTCGTCTGGTTTTTAGGCCGGAGCGTGTGCTTGCCTCGCCCATGCAGACATAGGTCTTAGGGTTCCCCTGGAGCCCCCATAGGGTAGTCAGGCCTCATCTCGCCTGAAGACATGCACAGCCGCTTTCCTCCCCAACTGCAGCAACAGTGTTCAGGTCCCTGTCGAGCGGATACAGGAATCAGTGGCTTGACCTCGAGGTAACCCAGGGCTATCACTGGTGCCAATGTGCTGGAGTTGAGACTCAGGGTGACAGTCGAGGCAGTGCAGGACAGTCAGATTCATCTGGAGTGGACTAGGAATTTAGGGGTCTTGAGGAAATGTGACCCAATGCCTGAGGCTTCTCTGGACTCGCCTGGTATGAGTGCNCTCGATGGAGCAGGGAAAGGGCCCCTCTTCTGGAGCTCAGCATGGGAAAATGGGGCTCGTCTTTAGTCAGAGCGAGCCCTCAGCGTCCTCTCAAGTGCGGACATGTGGGGCGGGGAAACTTCTTGAGTCATAGCAAGGGTGTGAAAGAGCATATCAAGGTCAAAGAGGGAATGGGTGATTTCTCCCGGTATGCCTCAGCGGACAAGGGCCTCACTCTGCCTGTAAGAGTGAAGCTTCTGGTTTTTTCTCGAGTTGTGGTGGGGTCCTCTCGAGTTACGACGGTGACCACAGGGATCCTCCCCTGTGGCCCCAGGATAGGCCAGTCTCCATGCGAGTTGCGAGGCACCTGTGGGGATTCCTCCTGAGACGTTGCCGGGTCCTCAGTCCTCATCTGGTGCTGAGGCCGGAGCCTGTGCTTGCCCCGCCCATGCTGACATAGGTCTTGGGGTTCCTCTGGAGCCCCTAAAGGGGAGTCAGTCCTCGTCTCACCTTCGGATGTGCACAGCCTCTTTCCTCCCCAACTGCAGCAACAGTGTCCGGGTCCCTGTCGCGCAGATACAGGGATCAGTGACTTGACCTAGAGGTACGCCAGGGCTATCACACGTGCCAGTGTGCTGGAATCAAGCCTCGGGGTGACAGTAGAGGCAGGTCAGGACAGCCACATTCATCTGGAGTGGACTAGGCATTTGGGGGTCTTGCGGAATTGTGACCCGATGCCTGAGGCTTCTCTGGACTCGCCTGGTGTGAGGGCCTCCTCTTGGGATGCAAGGGGAGAGCCAGGATCCCTTTCCCGATGGAGCAGGTAAAGGGCCCCTCATCTGGAGCTGAGCATGGAAAATGGAGCTAATGTTGAGTCTTGGCGGGACCCTCAGAGGTCCTCTCAATTGGGGACGTTTGAGGCGGGAAACTTCTTGGGTCACAGCAAGGGTGTGAAAGAGCCATTCGAGGTCCACGAGGAACGGGGTGAAATCCCCTGAGATGCCACCGCAGACAAGGGGCACACCACGCCTGGAGGGGAGAAGCTTACAGTTTTTCTCGAGTTGCGGCAGGGTCCATTCAAGTTACGACGAGGACCTCAGGGACCCGCTCCTGTATCCTCAGCAGAGGCCATTCTCAGTGCGAGTTGCGAGGCGCCTCTGGGGATTCCTCCCTAGTCATCGCCGGATCCTCAGTCCTGTCTTGGTGCTGAGGTCGGAGCATGAGATTTCCTCGCTCATGCTTTCATAGGTCTTGAGGTTACTCTCGAGCCCCCACGGGTGAGTCAGGCCTCTTCTCGCCTGGAGACGTGCATGGGCTCTTTCTTCCCCAAATGCAGCAGCAGTGTCCGGCTCCCCGTCAAGCAGACACAGGGATCTGTTGCTTGCCATCGTGGTACTCCAGGGCTGGCTCACATGCCACTGTGTTGGGAGTCGAGCCTCGGGGTTACAGTCAAGACAGTGCAGGGCAGTCATGTTCATCTGGAGTGGACGAGGCATTTGGGGAACTTGGGGAGTGGTGGTCGGACACCTGAGGCTCCTCCCGACTCTCCTGTTGGGAGGCAACGTCTTAGGATGCGAGGGGAGCGCATGAAAACCTTTCTCGATGGAGCAGGGAAAGGGCCCCTCTTCTGTAGCTCAGCAGGGGACAACTGGGTTCCACTTTAGTCACAGTGGGCCCTCGGGTTTCCTCTCGAGTGGACACGGTTGGGGTGGAGATCTTCCTAGGTCACAACAAGGGTATGAAGGAGCCTTTCGAGGTCCAAGTGGAAAGGAGTGATTTTTCCCAAGATCCTGCAGCGGACAAGGGACTCACACTCCCTGCAGGGGAGAAGCTTCTGGTTTTTCTCGAGTTGCGACGGGGTCCTCTTGAGTACGACGGAGACGCCACGGACTGGCTGCTGTTGCCTCAGGCGAGGCTAGTCTCTATGCGATTTGCGAGGTCCATGTGGGGATTCTTCCCGAGATGTCACCGGATTTTTAGTCCTCGTCTGGTTTTTAGGCCGGAGCGTGTGCTTGCCTCGCCCATGCAGACATAGGTCTTAGGGTTCCCCTGGAGCCCCCATAGGGTAGTCAGGCCTCATCTCGCCTGAAGACATGCACAGCCGCTTTCCTCCCCAACTGCAGCAACAGTGTTCAGGTCCCTGTCGAGCGGATACAGGAATCAGTGGCTTGACCTCGAGGTAACCCAGGGCTATCACTGGTGCCAATGTGCTGGAGTTGAGACTCAGGGTGACAGTCGAGGCAGTGCAGGACAGTCAGATTCATCTGGAGTGGACTAGGAATTTAGGGGTCTTGAGGAAATGTGACCCAATGCCTGAGGCTTCTCTGGACTCGCCTGGTATGAGTGCCACTTCTTGGGATGTGAGGGGAGAGCCAGGAACCCTTTCCCAATGGAGCAGGGAAAGGGCCCCTCATCTGGAGCTGAGCATGGGAAAATGGATCTCTTCTTGAATCACAGCGGGACTCTCGGCGGTCCTCTTGAGTGGGGACGTGTGGGGCGGGGAACTTCTTGGGTCACAACAAGGGTGTGAATGAGCAATTCGAGGTCCAAGAGGGAACGGGTGATTTCCCCTGGGATGCAGCAGTGCATAAGGGCCTCACACCGCCTGAAAGCGTGAAGATTCTGGTTTTTCTTGAGTTTTGGTGGGGCCCTCTGGAGTTACGACCAGGACCACAGGGATCCACCCCTGTGGCCCCAGGATAGGCCAGTCTCCGTGCGAGGGGTGAGGCACATCTGGGGATTCCTCCACACTGGCACCAAACCCTCAGTCCCCTTCTGGTTCAGAGGCTTCAAACTGAGATTGCATCGCCCATGCTGACATTTCTATTGGACATCTCCTGGAGCCCGCAGAAGGGAGTCATGTCTTGTCTCCACTGGAGATGTGCACAGCCCCATTCCTTCCCAACTGCAGTAACAGTGTCCGGGTCCCTGTCGAAAGGATAAAGGGATCTATGGCTTGCGCTCAAGGTACGCTAGGTCTGTCACATGTGCCAGTGTGCCAGAGTCGAGCCTTCTCACCTTCTTTTACTCAGCATCTTCTCACTTTCTTCATCTTTTTTTCTCAAATTCTTCTTCTTCACACGTTATTCTTCTCACCTTCTTCTTGTTCTTCTTCTCATCTTCTTCTTCTCAGCTTGTTCTTATACTTCTCACCTTCTTCTTCTTCTTTTCACCTTCTTTCATATCTTCTTCTCATGTTGTTCTTCTCACCGTCTTCTTTTCCCTTTCTTCTCACTTTCTTATTTTTCTTCTCACATTCTTCTTCTTCTCAACTTCTTCTTCTCACCCTCTTCTTCTTCTTCTTCTACTCACCCTCTCTTCTTCTTCTCACTTTCTTCTTCTTCTCATCTTCTTCTTCTTCTCACCTTCTTCTTCTTAGCTTCTTCTTATTCTTCTTCTCACCTTCTTCTTCTTCTTCTCAACTTCTTCTTCTCCTTCTCACCTTCTTCTTCTTCTTAACTTCTTGTTCTTCTAATCCTCTTAGTCTTCTCCTCACCTTATTCTTCTCACCTTCTTCTCCCTTTCTTCTTTTTCTTCTCACCTTCTTCTCACATTTTTTTCTTCTCACCTTCTATTTCTTCTAACCTTCTTCTTCCTCTCACTTCTTCTTCTTCTCCTCACCTTCTTCTTCCTCTTCTTCTCACCTTCTTTTTCTCACCTTCTATTTCTTTTTAACTTCTTCTTCTTCTCAACTTCTTTAATTCTTCTCAACTTCTTTTTCTACTTCTTCTCACCTTCTTCTTCTCACCTTCTACTTTTTCTTCATCTCACCTCCTTTTCCTTCTTCTTCTCACCTTCTTCTTAATCATTTTCTCATCTTATTCTTCTCCTCACCTTCTTTTTCTTCTTCTTATCAACTTCTTCTCCTCATGTTCTTCTTCTTCTCACCTTCTTGTCTCACATTCTTTTTTTCTCACTTAATTCTTCTTCTTCTCACCTAATTCTTCTTATGCTTCTCACCTTCCTCTTCTTCTCACCTTCTTCTTCTCACATTCTTGTCCGTCTGACCTTCATTTTCTTCTCTGCTAACATTCTTCTGCTTCTCAAATTCTTCTTCTTCTCACCTTATTCTTTTTCTTCTCACCTTCTCCTTCTCAACTTCTTCTTCTTCTCACCTTCTTCCCCATCTTCTTGTCACCTTGTCTTCATCTTCTCACCTTCTTCTTCTACTTCTCACCTTCTTCTTTTTCTTCTCACCTTCTTCTCTCCTTCTTTCTCTCAACTTCTTCTTCTTCTCACCTTACTCTTCTTCTTCTCATCATCATCTTCTTCTTCTCACTTTCTTCTTCTTATTCTTCTCACCTTTTTCTTCTTCTTCATACCTTCTCTTTCTTCTCACCTTCTTCTTCTTGTTCTTCTTCTTCTCAACTTATTCTTCTTTTTCTCACTTTCTTCTTATTCTTCTCACCTTATTCTTCTCTTTCTCATCATCATAATCTTCTTCTCACCTTCTTCTTTGTACGTTCTTCTTATTTTTCTTCTCAACTTCTTCATCTCAACTTATTCTTCTCCTTCGCACCTTCCTATTCATCTTCTCACCTTCTTTTTCTTCTCACTTTCTTCTTCTTCTCACATTCTTCTTCTATTCACCATCTTATTCTTCTTCCCACATACTTCTTCTTATTCTCAGCTTCTTCTTCTTCTTCTCACCTTCTTCGTCTTTTTTTCTCACCTTCTTCTGCTTCTTCTCCTCACCATCTTCTTCCTCTTACCTTCTTCTTCTTTTTCTCACCTTCTTCTTCTTCTTTTCACCTTCTTCATCTTCTTCTTCTCACCTCCTTCTTCTTCTTCTCACCTTTTTCTTCTACTCACGTTCTTCTTCTTCTTTTACTTTTCACCTACTTCTTCTTCTCATCTTCTTCTTTGTTTTCTCACCTCCTTCTGTTTCTTCTTCTCATCTTCTTCTTATCTCACCTTCTTCTTCTTCTCACCTTCTTTTTCATCTTCTCACCTTATTCTTTTTCTTCTCACATTCTTCTTCTTCTCACCTTCTTCTACTTCTCAGCTTCTTCTTCTTACCTTCTTCTTCTTCTCACCTTCTTTTTCATCTTCTCACCTTCTTTTTCCTCTTCTTCTCAAGTTCTTCTTCTCTTCTCAAATTCTTCTCACCTTCTTCATCTTCTTCTCACCTTCTTCTTCTTCTTCTCACCTTCTTCTTCTTCTCAACTTCTTCATCTTCTTCTCACCTTATTCGTCTTCTTCTTTTTCTTCTTCTCACCTTCTTCTTCTTCTCTCCTTCTTATTCTTCTCTCATTCTTCATCTTCTTCTCACCTTGTTCTTCTTCTCACCTTCCTCTTCTTCTTTTTCTTCTTCTCACCTTCTTATTCTACTTCTTCTAACATTCTTATTCTTCTTCTTCTAACCTTCTTCTTCTTCTCACCTTCTACTTCTTCTCACGTTCTTTTTTTTCTCACCTTCTTCTTCCTCTCAACTTCTTCTTCTCACATTCTTCTTCTCCTCACCTTTTTTTTCTTCTTCTTCTCCTCACTTTTTTCTTCTTCTTCTCACCTTCTTCTTCTCACATTCTTCTTCTCAGTTTCTTCTTCTCAGCTTCTTCTTCTCACCTTCTTCATCTTCTTCTTCTTTTCCTCAACTTCTTCTTCGCACCTTCTTTTTCTCAGCACCTTTTTCTTTTTTTTTTCCTTTTAATACTTTATTCTATTTTACAGTACTGTACTGGTTTTGCCATACATTGACATGAATCATCCACAGGTGTACACAATCTCCCCATGCCAATGCCCCCTCCCAGCTCCCTCCCCACCCCACCTCCCCAGATCATCCCGTACACCATCCCCAAGCATCCTGTATTCTGCATTGAACATAGACTGGCGCTTCATTT
>SJYW01029941.1:0-14395 GCA_006410735.1 Raphicerus campestris | reverse complement strand
CAAATTGTCATATGGAAAAGAGGAAGTGTGGGAAGGTGAAGAAATGGGAATTATAATATTGCCTGGGGGTAGCCAGGAAATAAGGAGAAAACTAAAGGCTAGTGAGATTAGAGTAGAGCAAAGACAAGACCAGTTTCTCTGCTGCTTACACTTTCCTGCCCCAAGCTTTAGAACGCACTTGCCCACATGCCACATCCTAAGTGTGAGGTTTNCCCAAATTGTCATATGGAAAAGAGGAAGTGTGGGAAGGTGAAGAAATGGGAATTATAATATTGCCTGGGGGTAGCCAGGAAGTAAGGAGAAAACTAAAGGCTAGTGAGATTAGAGTGGAGCAAAGACAAGACCAGTTTCTCTGCTGCTTACACTTTCCTGCCCCAAGCTTTAGAACGCACTTGCCCACACGCCACATCCTAAGTGTGAGGTTTGTCTCTAGGCTAGCTTCCTGTAGCCTAATGTAACAAGGTACCGAAAGTCTAGTATTTTGAAATAGTGGATGAGATTTGGGCAGTATGGTTAGGAAATTGATTAATCAAACTTACAAATGATAGCCTATGAATGACCACATGGTTTGGGAAAGGTTTTTTTTTTTTTTAAATATCCAAATTTTATAATCTGATACATGAGATCATCATATGGCAAAAAGCTTCAATACAAACACAATTCACTATTCACCATGAGGGAAACATGGTTGGTTTTTTTTTTTTTTTCCTTTTGAATCATATCAGCTCTTAAGAATTCATGAAATTTTGTTCAGGAATATGTGTGGCCCACCCCTGCTCCTTGCTTTTTGATTAATTGTTGTTTGCTCTGTCATAAGAACTAAAAGCTGTAGTTAGTTCCACTTAGTTCATCATTCTAAAAATTTTTATTTAAATGGAAACAGCCTGGTTAAGGAGTATTGTGGCCNGTGTGGCCCACCCCTGCTCCTTGTTTTTTGATTAATTGTTGTTTGCTCTGTCATAAGAACTAAAAGCTGTAGTTAGTTCCACTTAGTTCATCATTCTAAAAATGTTTATTTAAATGGAAAACAGCCTGATTAAGGAGTATTGTGGCCATTGTTTAGTTGCTAAGTCGTGTCTGACTCTTGTGTGACTCCATGGACTATAGCTCCCTAGGCTCCTCTGTCCATGGGATTCTCCAGGCAATAATACTGGAGTGGGTTGCTATGCCTTCCTCCCTGGGATCTTCCTGACCCAGAGGTCAAGCCGGTGTCTCCTGCATCTTGTGCATTGCAGGCAGATTCTTTGCCACTGAACCACCGGGCAAGCCTATTGTGGCAGTAGACATTTTCAAATTCATTGCCACAGAATCGTGATCCCTGTATCTGGTGCTCAGAAGTGAAATTCTCTCAAGTAATTATCTCTTTGGCTTCTGAGAGTACTCCAGTTATTCCTGTTAGTGAAAGCAAAGCAGGAAGTTATTTTGACCCACAAAGAGGCTGATTTATAGGCCATGTGGCAATGCCATGGGAAGAGGAGCCTCTACTGATATCATTTAGGATGAGCAGCTCTGATAAGCTTTCAGCTGTCAAAACAGATAAGGGAAAATTAGTACTCTGTTTAAAAAAACAATGGAATTTTACTAGGGCTAGCAATAGCATCTATGGTCCTTTTCAAAAGTTTTAGAACAAAATAAATTTAAAGTTAATAAACATTGATAGGAGACATTCTGTGTTATATGGTAGAAAGAAGAATAACGGTTTTATAAAAGAATCTGTTTATAAGAAAAATTGGACCCAGTTCCTGCCCTCAAGGACCTTAGGACCTTTTAGGGGAGAAAAGATTCTAAGGTCATTGAGGGCAGGAATTGTGTCCATATTTCTTATAAAAAAAGGGATGTTGGGGGCTGTATAGTAGGGCCGTAAATGAGTACCATCAGTGGGCATAGAGGAAGTGAGGGAAGAAGTTGTGGACCATCTGAAACGTGTGTTTGATTGCCCCAACCTTCACTCTGGCATAGTTTTCTGAGAATTATTCTGTTCAAGCAGCCATTGGCCTGCATTTGCTTTTACAGCTATTATTGGAGTATTCCCTTTCCTTTTTGAAATGTCCTTAAGAACAAGGACTGGCCTTATTTGTTTTCTTCTTCTCAGTGCCTGCTAAACATTTATTTAACAGCTGAATGAATAATGAATGGATTAATAGTGAAGCTTTGTGGAACAGGCAAGAAAGTAGCATGTGAATATTCTATGTAGGACTGTTAGAGATTTGAGGCTGGTAGTGGAATGCAGAGGAAATATTTCAAACTCAAACAAGGTCATACTAGTGAGTGTGATATGTGCTGGGAAGACAATTTGTGTTATATTTATGCAGTAAATTGGGATGCATGTCAGTATAGAATCATTAGATTGCAAGTAACAGGAAACTCAGCTCAGACTGGATGAAACAACATCATAACAGTGACTCTGACTTTTCCAAATGAGGAAATGGCTCCTAAGAGTACTCCTTTTAGTGAAAGCGAAGCGGGAAGTTATTTTGCTGTCCATAGAAGAGGTGATACAGTCGATTTAGAGGCTCTGATTGCCTGAAGCAACTCCATAGCTCAGTCAAGGGGCACATCTTTGGATGTCAGTTGAACCAGACAATCATGATGTAACCAGTGCGTTCTCTTGCTCTGTTTGGCTCTGCCCTTCCAGGGAGTCTGCCTGGAATATGGGATATGCTATTTGATTTTTGCCCGTCTGGCCCGTTCCATGAGCCAGTATTTATTGAGGTTCTGCGTGTTTCCTTTTAGGTGCTGGAGATGGTGTTTAAATCACATCTACAGACCTCCAATACCCTGGGCACTCTGTATATTCCTTCCTTCTTTTAGCTCACTTCACAGCACACACTACATTCTAATATACTATAGATTTTACGCTTGTAGTGGATTGTCTTTCTCTTCTTGTTGGAGTGTGAGCTTCACCAGGGAACACTTTTTACCTGTTTTCACTAGTCTTCCTCCTTTGTACAGCATATATAAGGTGCTCAATAAACATTCATTGGCATGAAGAAAAAAGAAACATGCCTTTACTTTCATGTGGGAGAAGACATATATTAAATAAGTAAATAAGAAAACACCAGTAATAAGTATTGTTAAAAATAAAACATCATGATGGGACAACAAATGCAGGAGGGGTGTTTCACTGGGGTGACCATTCCACCTTGAAGGATTGTTAACAGCAGAGGCATGGATTACCGAAAGAATTCTCCTGACTGTACAGAAAGAGGCAGATTGACAGAGAAATGACAAAAGTGATGTTCCTTACAGTGGGGGTCTTAGGGCTTCATCAAATTAGTAATACAAGTTATACCCTTTAGAGAAATCATTGTTTCCAAGATTCTGCTGGTTGCTTCCTGGCAAATCTCATAAAGTTCTGTTGACTTTTAACTCTGTGTCACCCATCCCTCTTAAGCTGTAGTTTACTCTCTTGTCTTTCTGGGTACAGTGTTGGTATTATACAGTCTTGGTTATCCACATGTGGGTCACACGTTTCTGATGTCAGGCTTACTCCCTTCCTAAACACTTCCTCGTACTGCAGTAGCAACATGATCTTAAGGGATGCAAGGCCATTTTATTACAGGTCTTAAGCATAGTTAGGAAGGTAATTCTCACAAACACACATTCATCCCAGTGTTTAAAGTTTGGGGATTATCTTCTGTTTTAGATTATGCAGGAGTGGCGGTTCCCTGAGTATTGATATAATTCTTAGTGATGTTGCTTTACTGAGTGTATAACTGGAATTGAGTGATATTTGAATGAGACAGAATCATATTACAGAAGGCATAGAGAGTCTATTATGGGCTAATATTTGAAGATAGGAAGAGATTTAGTATTGTAAAATGAAAACAATATTAATCCTACATATATATATATACATACTTATATGTACAAGAAGAAGAAGACTCCAAATTGTTAACAATGAGACTGGAGTTTAGGAATTGAGAGAACATTGATTTTACTTTAGACTTTGGCAAATACATGTTTGAAATTTATCTATGTGCATGTATTATTTATTTAATTCTAAAAAGTGAAAAAAGTTAAGAGCATTTAAAAAACTGACTCCAAACTGTCTCAATATTGAATTAATTATTGGATATTTGTTTTAATTTATCACTCTTGGTATTATAAATGGGGACATTTTGGAAAAGCAATGAGGCATTATAGTTACTAAAAAATTTTTTACAACTTTTGATTCATTAGGAAGAAATTATTCAACTGAGGAAGGGAGCTATATTACATGAAGTTACTCATTGCAGGTTTAGCTCCAAATGGGAGAAAAAAACAAATGGAAACACTCTCAAGTGTCTAAATAGAATCACAGAAATCATGATCATGCCTCCAAATGATGATTCCATGTCAAGCCCATTCTGTAAGAGGACATTGTAGGAATAAGTATGCAAGGAAATAAATAGCTTATTAAATTTGTGGAATATTTGGAATTCTTAATGATTATTAAACTGCAAATATGTGGGGCATATGGAAAGTATTATAATTTAATGTTAAATGAAAGTGCAGAATATAAAACTGTAAGAGAACCATGGCTACATGTGTGTGACCAGTATGTATTTTGATGTATAAAGATGAAGGAAATAGGGAAGTAAACATGCATGTTCTAGATTTGAGCTGTTTTTTGTTGCAGTTGTACTTTATAATTTTTTTAATTTACTCTACATATATCTTTTTAATAAAGTTAGATTAGCATTACATTTATAACGGTAGTTGGTAAAACATAGCATTCTCATGTCCTTTTTTTAAAATTAAAACCAGCAAGTTAGAACTTCATGTTTTTTAGTCTCACTGTGCAGACTGTTGTACTGCCCAAATTACGTAGAAAGTATTCTTTATTTCCTTTGATCATCTCTTAAAAGTGTGACTAAAAAGTAGGAGAGGATGACAGAAAGAGTAACACCTTTCATGGTCTCAAATATTTCCGTTTTCAAAGATTTACAGTTCATGTGAGCAGAAGTTACGAACAAAGCAGTTAAGCTTTTTGAAAACCAAGGTATTTGTCATTGACTGTGGCTTTCAGGATTTCCTTCTTGCAGTCAAGTTAGGAGGAAATGCCTCAAATCAAAAAGGGGAAGGAGGGAGGGACACAGGCTCTTCATTGTGTGTGGTTGTGATTGTGTGTGTGTGTGCTACTGGGTTAAAACATCGCCTCAGCCTGGATTATTTCTATCCTCAGAACAGCAAATGAACATTTGTTTTGGGGGGGGAAAAAGCTAAAATGTTTAGACAGCTGCTTCCTTTAGTTTTTTAAATATACAAATAATATTTTTACTACCTCAGAGACATCATCATGCCTTTGTCACTAACCTGCTTTTGACTCCTGTAAACTCCTTAAGTTTATTTCTGGTTTTGGTGGCACTATTTTAATTTCAATCTCTTTCTCCTTTCTACAAAAAGTATTAGCCATGAATTTATTTGACCTAGGGTATCTAAAAATGAGATGACATAAGAATGATTAATACCATATTTAGTATCATGTATTGATGTTGAGTTGTGTTAATTTCACACTTACTTACATTGTATGGACACCTTTGCAATCTTATTTTTGGGTGAGAGTAACCATTATTTTACCTCAGTCAAGTAAATGGCCTTTGTGTATAAACAAAGACACGTGAAAAAAGTAGATTAAAGTCCTTTACCTGTAGCTCTGCAACATTATATAATATACTCATTGATTTTTCTGTCTGCCACTTGGCCACTTTAGTGTTTTATTCATTTACCACATTACTGTGGTAGGTAGGAGGCGTGAATTCTTGAGCTCCTTCAGATATCGCCTTCAGCTTCTGTTACCTCTTTTGCGTTTTTGGCCATCTGAACTGGCCGCACAGTGTCCTTTGCTTTCCCTGGACTCCTTCGGCTCCTATTTTTATATCAGATTCTGCTTTGGTTGCTGGCATGACTTTCACCTGGCAGGGCAAAGGGCTTTCTCGAAGGTGACTGTCTCCTCAACCTGTCTGACTTCAATAGTCTAGGCAAGGAGGGGGAAAATAGAGGTACAAGGAGACAGGAACTGGGCGGTTGGAACTGTTGTTTTCACTTGCATTTTTTTTGAGATTGCACAGAACTTTAATCACCAACCACTGATTAGCAAGACAACTTTGAAGTGTGTCTTTGGAAAAATTTACCAAAACATATTTAGGCATTTTCCCCACATTAATTAAAAGAAGTTAAGAGACCTAACTAGCTCTGTCATGTATGCATTTTTTAAATATGCCACGTGATCCATATATCTTGGAAAAGCAAAAAAAGTAATAATTCTGTCGCAGTTTCAATTGAAGCTGGGAACTGTTTGCTTGACTTGAATGTAGAGTGTTGGGTCCTTTAAGCAAAGGACTCTGTACACTTGAATAGGAGTAAAGGATGGACTCTCCAGAGCATCTGAACTTCATCCTCCCACGTGGAGGGCTGGACCACATATCCAAGAAAATGAAATTGCTTTTCCACTGTTTTGATCAGAGCCTTGTGTTTTCATGATGAGTATTTTCAAAACAAGATCCCTGTCAAGTAGAAAAAGTCATCAGTTCTTTCTAAAGACTCCTTTCTCTATTGCTTTTTGGTGCTTCCGCACTGAATATATACATTAAAAAGAGAGTAGAAAAATGGTTGTGTTTCTCATAGTTAAGCACGTATATTTCAGTATCTTTAAAAGAATCAAAGCCATCAAGCAGATGACTATTCCAAAAGTGTTAAACTTTGCTAGAGAAAGATAAATTAGCTTAGGTATTTCTGCTTGCTGTTATTTGCCTCCTCCCGACTCCCCCTGAAGTAGTTGGGCTTGAGAAATGAAATACAGATTGGAGAATGATCTTTTATTTAATCTTTAAACATTAAATGTTTAGTAAATGTAGTCTTGAAGTGCTTTTCCCCCTTATTTTATGAGAAAAGATGTATCACTCTTTTATACACATGCACCTTTTTCCTCCTGTGTACAGCCTACCACTGCTGGAGAAAATATATATGTCTTCCACTAGAAAAAATGTTACCAATGACTTTTTAACAACCTAAAGGTTCAATTCCCAGCTGTTGAAAACTTACCCTGGGCTGCTGCAGCTAAGGCATTCTCTTTCGAGAGGCCAAACCCTGTCACAGGTGACAGCTGACCCACTTACTCAAACCTTGTTAAAGGACCAGGTTCCTTTTGTAGGTCTCCAGACCCTCTCTTGATGGCTTGTCATAACCAGCTGGGGCTGCTGAAGCTGAATGGCTTATACTGAATTTTTATAGCTGTAGTGTAGCTAATCAGTATTGAAGGACGGTTAAAATAAATCTTTGGCAAAATTCTACAGATAGAGTAGCCTGTAATAGTGTTCAGAGTTCCATCTGAAATGAAGAGAGGGCCTGCCCATGCCATGGGTTTTGTTCAAGAGCCCCTTCAGTTGTGTAAGAAAGTTTCTGTTTTTTAATCAGTGGTTTGATTTTTATTAAAATAATCAACTCCATAATTTCCATTCATAAGACACCACGATTTGTCCTTCTTTTTGGTAACTTATTAATGTAGTAAGTCTTTCCAGGTGCAAGACTTTATGATCCCACTGATTTGTGACCCTGCCCCCCCCTCCATGGTGTATGCAGTGTTTCAAAGGAGTCAGGTGTTTGAGTGAAGGCCAAGATAATGGTCGGTATTGGCGTTCATTTTCTTTAGGATATACTTATTNGAAGTACTGATATTTCCATCTATGTATGTTCATTCTCCATAAACATATAGAATGTCTCCTAGACACCTGCCAGGCCCAGTGCTAGCCCCTGAGAAATTGGACATTATCCCTACCCTCACTGAGCAGGAGAAGCAAAAAGCCCAAAGTAGTAAAAGCAAAGCTGTAGGAATATTTAATACTTGGGAACAAAAATATTGAACTGTAAGCAATCTAGCCACCATTGGATCATCTGAGACCCAAAGAGTTGAAGTGATTGCCCAAAGGCACCTGTTTATGTGTCCAGAGGGAGGTGAAAGGAGGGCATGGACCACCCACTCCACGTGAGTGGGCATGCAGGTTGGCAAAGGGCATCATCTAGGGAATGTCCTGGAGTAGGAGGAGGTGCTGCAAAGAGAAAGGGAGCAGCCACTTTTTCCTTTCTTAAGGGGACACAGGCGTGGTTGTGCAGGTTGGGCTGATGGGAGATCTAAAGGATGAAGAAAGAGTTCCTGAGCTTGCCTCATCCCTTGGAGTGGGCTCTGGGCGGTCAATCACTGCCCAAATTGTCATATGGAAAAGAGGAAGTGTGGGAAGGTGAAGAAATGGGAATTATAATATTGCCTGGGGGTAGCCAGGAAGTAAGGAGAAAACTAAAGGCTAGTGAGATTAGAGTGGAGCAAAGACAAGACCAGTTTCTCTGCTGCTTACACTTTCCTGCCCCAAGCTTTAGAACGCACTTGCCCACACGCCACATCCTAAGTGTGAGGTTTGTCTCTAGGCTAGCTTCCTGTAGCCTAATGTAACAAGGTACCGAAAGTCTAGTATTTTGAAATAGTGGATGAGATTTGGGCAGTATGGTTAGGAAATTGATTAATCAAACTTACAAATGATAGCCTATGAATGACCACATGGTTTGGGAAAGGTTTTTTTTTTTTAAAAATATCCAAATTTTATAATCTGATACATGAGATCATCATATGGCAAAAAGCTTCAATACAAACACAATTCACTATTCACCATGAGGGAAACATGGTTGGTTTTTTTTTTTTTTTCCTTTTGAATCATATCAGCTCTTAAGAATTCATGAAATTTTGTTCAGGAATATGTGTGGCCCACCCCTGCTCCTTGCTTTTTGATTAATTGTTGTTTGCTCTGTCATAAGAACTAAAAGCTGTAGTTAGTTCCACTTAGTTCATCATTCTAAAAATTTTTATTTAAATGGAAACAGCCTGGTTAAGGAGTATTGTGGCCATTGTTTAGTTGCTAAGTCGTGTCTGACTCTTGTGTGACTCCATGGACTGTAGCTCCCTAGGCTCCTCTGTCCATGGGATTCTCCAGGCAATAATACTGGAGTGGGTTGCTATGCCTTCCTCCCTGGGATCTTCCTGACCCAGAGGTCAAGCCGGTGTCTCCTGCATCTTGTGCATTGCAGGCAGATTCTTTGCCACTGAACCACCGGGCAAGCCTATTGTGGCAGTAGACATTTTCAAATTCATTGCCACAGAATCGTGATCCCTGTATCTGGTGCTCAGAAGTGAAATTCTCTCAAGTAATTATCTCTTTGGCTTCTGAGAGTACTCCAGTTATTCCTGTTAGTGAAAGCAAAGCAGGAAGTTATTTTGACCCACAAAGAGGCTGATTTATAGGCCATGTGGCAATGCCATGGGAAGAGGAGCCTCTACTGATATCATTTAGGATGAGCAGCTCTGATAAGCTTTCAGCTGTCAAAACAGATAAGGGAAAATTAGTACTCTGTTTAAAAAAACAATGGAATTTTACTAGGGCTAGCAATAGCATCTATGGTCCTTTTCAAAAGTTTTAGAACAAAATAAATTTAAAGTTAATAAACATTGATAGGAGACATTCTGTGTTATATGGTAGAAAGAAGAATAACGGTTTTATAAAAGAATCTGTTTATAAGAAAAATTGGACCCAGTTCCTGCCCTCAAGGACCTTAGGACCTTTTAGGGGAGAAAAGATTCTAAGGTCATTGAGGGCAGGAATTGTGTCCATATTTCTTATAAAAAAAGGGATGTTGGGGGCTGTATAGTAGGGCCGTAAATGAGTACCATCAGTGGGCATAGAGGAAGTGAGGGAAGAAGTTGTGGACCATCTGAAACGTGTGTTTGATTGCCCCAACCTTCACTCTGGCATAGTTTTCTGAGAATTATTCTGTTCAAGCAGCCATTGGCCTGCATTTGCTTTTACAGCTATTATTGGAGTATTCCCTTTCCTTTTTGAAATGTCCTTAAGAACAAGGACTGGCCTTATTTGTTTTCTTCTTCTCAGTGCCTGCTAAACATTTATTTAACAGCTGAATGAATAATGAATGGATTAATAGTGAAGCTTTGTGGAACAGGCAAGAAAGTAGCATGTGAATATTCTATGTAGGACTGTTAGAGATTTGAGGCTGGTAGTGGAATGCAGAGGAAATATTTCAAACTCAAACAAGGTCATACTAGTGAGTGTGATATGTGCTGGGAAGACAATTTGTGTTATATTTATGCAGTAAATTGGGATGCATGTCAGTATAGAATCATTAGATTGCAAGTAACAGGAAACTCAGCTCAGACTGGATGAAACAACATCATAACAGTGACTCTGACTTTTCCAAATGAGGAAATGGCTCCTAAGAGTACTCCTTTTAGTGAAAGCGAAGCGGGAAGTTATTTTGCTGTCCATAGAAGAGGTGATACAGTCGATTTAGAGGCTCTGATTGCCTGAAGCAACTCCATAGCTCAGTCAAGGGGCACATCTTTGGATGTCAGTTGAACCAGACAATCATGATGTAACCAGTGCGTTCTCTTGCTCTGTTTGGCTCTGCCCTTCCAGGGAGTCTGCCTGGAATATGGGATATGCTATTTGATTTTTGCCCGTCTGGCCCGTTCCATGAGCCAGTATTTATTGAGGTTCTGCGTGTTTCCTTTTAGGTGCTGGAGATGGTGTTTAAATCACATCTACAGACCTCCAATACCCTGGGCACTCTGTATATTCCTTCCTTCTTTTAGCTCACTTCACAGCACACACTACATTCTAATATACTATAGATTTTACGCTTGTAGTGGATTGTCTTTCTCTTCTTGTTGGAGTGTGAGCTTCACCAGGGAACACTTTTTACCTGTTTTCACTAGTCTTCCTCCTTTGTACAGCATATATAAGGTGCTCAATAAACATTCATTGGCATGAAGAAAAAAGAAACATGCCTTTACTTTCATGTGGGAGAAGACATATATTAAATAAGTAAATAAGAAAACACCAGTAATAAGTATTGTTAAAAATAAAACATCATGATGGGACAACAAATGCAGGAGGGGTGTTTCACTGGGGTGACCATTCCACCTTGAAGGATTGTTAACAGCAGAGGCATGGATTACCGAAAGAATTCTCCTGACTGTACAGAAAGAGGCAGATTGACAGAGAAATGACAAAAGTGATGTTCCTTACAGTGGGGGTCTTAGGGCTTCATCAAATTAGTAATACAAGTTATACCCTTTAGAGAAATCATTGTTTCCAAGATTCTGCTGGTTGCTTCCTGGCAAATCTCATAAAGTTCTGTTGACTTTTAACTCTGTGTCACCCATCCCTCTTAAGCTGTAGTTTACTCTCTTGTCTTTCTGGGTACAGTGTTGGTATTATACAGTCTTGGTTATCCACATGTGGGTCACACGTTTCTGATGTCAGGCTTACTCCCTTCCTAAACACTTCCTCGTACTGCAGTAGCAACATGATCTTAAGGGATGCAAGGCCATTTTATTACAGGTCTTAAGCATAGTTAGGAAGGTAATTCTCACAAACACACATTCATCCCAGTGTTTAAAGTTTGGGGATTATCTTCTGTTTTAGATTATGCAGGAGTGGCGGTTCCCTGAGTATTGATATAATTCTTAGTGATGTTGCTTTACTGAGTGTATAACTGGAATTGAGTGATATTTGAATGAGACAGAATCATATTACAGAAGGCATAGAGAGTCTATTATGGGCTAATATTTGAAGATAGGAAGAGATTTAGTATTGTAAAATGAAAACAATATTAATCCTACATATATATATATACATACTTATATGTACAAGAAGAAGAACACTCCAAATTGTTAACAATGAGACTGGAGTTTAGGAATTGAGAGAACATTGATTTTACTTTAGACTTTGGCAAATACATGTTTGAAATTTATCTATGTGCATGTATTATTTATTTAATTCTAAAAAGTGAAAAAAGTTAACAGCATTTAAAAAACTGACTCCAAACTGTCTCAATATTGAATTAATTATTGGATATTTGTTTTAATTTATCACTCTTGGTATTATAAATGGGGACATTTTGGAAAAGCAATGAGGCATTATAGTTACTAAAAAATTTTTTGCAACTTTTGATTCATTAGGAAGAAATTATTCAACTGAGGAAGGGAGCTATATTACATGAAGTTACTCATTGCAGGTTTAGCTCCAAATGGAGAAAAAACAATTGGAAACACTCTCAAGTGTCTAAATAGAATCACAGAAATCATAATCATGCCCCCAAATGATGATTCCATGTCAAGCCCATTCTGTAAGAGGACACTGTAGGAATAAGTATGCAAGGGAATAAATAGCTTATTAAATTTGTGGAATATTTGGAATTCTTAATGATTATTATAACTGCAAATATGTGGGGCATATGGAAAGTATTATAATTTAATGTTAAATGAAAGTGCAGAATATAAAACTGTAAGGGAATCATGGCTACATGTGTGTGACCAGTATGTATTTTGATGTATAAAGATGAAGGAAATAGGGAAGTAAACATGCATGTTCTAGATTTGAGCTGTTTTTTGTTGCAGTTGTACTTTATAATTTTATTTTTTACTCTAGATATATCTTTTTAATAAAGTTAGATTAGCATTACATTTATAACGGTAGTTGGTAAAACATAGCATTCTCATGTCCTTTTTTTAAAATTAAAACCAGCAAGTTAGAACTTCATGTTTTTTAGTCTCACTGTGCAGACTGTTGTACTGCCCAAATTACGTAGAAAGTATTCTTTATTTCCTTTGATCATCTCTTAAAAGTGTGACTAAAAAGTAGGAGAGGATGACAGAAAGAGTAACACCTTTCATGGTCTCAAATATTTCCGTTTTCAAAGATTTACAGTTCATGTGAGCAGAAGTTACGAACAAAGCAGTTAAGCTTTTTGAAAACCAAGGTATTTGTCATTGACCGTGGCTTTCAGGATTTCCTTCTTGCAGTCAAGTTAGGAGGAAATGCCTCAAATCAAAAAGGGGAAGGAGGGAGGGACACAGGCTCTTCATTGTGTGTGGTTGTGATTGTGTGTGTGTGTTCTACTGGGTTAAAACATCGCCTCAGCCTGGATTATTTCTATCCTCAGAACAGCAAGTGAACATTTTTTTGGGGGGGGGGGAGCTAAAATGTTTAGACAGCTGCTTCCTTTAGTTTTTTAAATATACAAATAATATTTTTACTACCTCAGAGACATCATCATGCCTTTGTCACTAACCTGCTTTTGACTCCTGTAAACTCCTTAAGTTTATTTCTGGTTTTGGTGGCACTATTTTAATTTCAATCTCTTTCTCCTTTCTACTAAAAGTATTAACCATGAATTTATTTGACCTAGGGTGTCTAAAAATGAGATGACATAAGAATGATTAATACCATATTTAGTATCATGTATTGATGTTGAGTTGTGTTAATTTCACACTTACTTACTTTGTATGGACACCTTTGCAATCTTATTTTTGGATGAGAGTAACCATTATTTTACCTCAGTCAAGTAAATGGCCTTTGTGTATAAACAAAGACACGTGAAAAAAGTAGATTAAAGTCCTTTACCTGTAGCTCTGCAACATTATATAATATACTCATTGATTTTTCTGTCTGCCACTTGGCCACTTTAGTGTTTTATTCATTTACCACATTACTGTGGTAGGTAGGAGGCGTGAATTCTTGAGCTCCTTCAGATATCGCCTTCAGCTTCTGTTACCTCTTTTGCGTTTTTGGCCATCTGAACTGGCCGCACAGTGTCCTTTGCTTTCCCTGGACTCCTTCGGCTCCTATTTTTATATCAGATTCTGCTTTGGTTGCTGGCATGACTTTCACCTGGCAGGGCAAAGGGCTTTCTCGAAGGTGACTGTCTCCTCAACCTGTCTGACTTCAATAGTCTAGGCAAGGAGGGGGAAAATAGAGGTACAAGGAGACAGGAACTGGGCGGTTGGAACTGTTGTTTTCACTTGCATTTTTTTTGAGATTGCACAGAACTTAAATCACCAACCATTGATTAGCAAGACAACTTTGAAGTGTGTCTTTGGAAAAATTTACCAAAACATATTTAGGCATTTTCTCCACATTAATTAAAAGAAGTTAAGAGACCTAACTAGCTCTGTCATGTATGCATTTTTTAGATATGCCATGTGATCCATATATCTTGGAAAAGCAAAAAAAGTAATAATTCTGTCCCAGTTTCAATTGAAGCTGGGAACTGTTTGCTTGACTTGGATGTAGAATGTTGGGTCCTTTAAGCAGAGGACTGTGTACACTTGAATAGGAGTAGAAGATGGACTCTCCAGAGCATCTGAACTTCATCCTCCCACGTGGAGGGCTGGACCACATATCCAAGAAAATGAAATTGCTTTTCCACTGTTTTGATCAGAGCCTTGTGATTTCATGATGAGTATTTTCAAAACAAGATCCCTGTCAAGTAGAAAAAGTCATCAGTTCTTTCTAAAGACTCCTTTCTCTATTGCTTTTTGGTGCTTCCGCACTGAATATATACATTAAAA
>SJYW01029938.1:8336-31194 GCA_006410735.1 Raphicerus campestris | reverse complement strand
ATGCATTATAGCCCACAAGGCTCCTCTGTCCTCCAGGCAAGAATATTGGAAAGGGCTGCCATTTCCTTCTCCAGGGGATCTTTCCAATCCAGGGATCAGACCCAGGTCTCTCATACTGCAGGCAGATTCTTTACTGTCTGAGCCACCAGGGAAGTCAACCTTTTTCATTGTCTATCTTTTATCTTTCTATCTATCTACCTATTTATGTATAAGAAG
This sequence comes from Raphicerus campestris, assembly GCA_006410735.1. Classification (NCBI taxonomy): domain Eukaryota; kingdom Metazoa; phylum Chordata; class Mammalia; order Artiodactyla; family Bovidae; genus Raphicerus; species Raphicerus campestris. Next base: position 30,978 of record SJYW01029938.1, on the reverse strand, counting down.
CTGTTTATTTTCCATCAACCTGTTTCCATTTTTTAGAGGTTATGGAAGATCAAACTAAAGACCACTTAGTGGTTGTTTGTATCCATTCTGTGGCCTGAGAAGTGGGAGTCCTCAGTGGTGGGCTAAGCACTCTGCTTTTAAGTTGGAAATAGCTGAATAGGCACCCAGGGCCCCTGCGCCTTCAGGCCAGTCTGGACTCGTTGAGTAGTAGTGACCTTGGGGGCTGGAGCAGTCCGTTCACTTGAAATCTCTCCTTGGTCACAGCCTTTTCAGCTGAGCCTGCTCTTCCTTTTCAGTCTCTTCAGGATCCNGGCCAGTCTGGACTCGTTGAGTAGTAGTGACCTTGGGGGCTGGAGCAGTCCGTTCACTTGAAATCTCTCCTTGGTCACAGCCTTTTCAGCTGAGCCTGCTCTTCCTTTTCAGTCTCTTCAGGATCCCTTAGAAGCAGAGATCAGGGATAATTTCTGATGGGTGTTTACAGGAGGTGGTGCCATGTATGCCCAGAACTTCCCGGGCTGGCACCCAGCACATCAGACCCACTGAGTGGGCTCTCCTGTTGATCCACAGGACGGCAGTGTCCGCATAATGCAGAGGATAGCCTGTGAGAGGCTGGTGTCAGCCCTGGGGTCAGTAAGCACTGGTGATCTCGGCTCCCTGAGGGCTGCCTGGATCTGGTTAGTGCAGGTTCCGGGAGTGGAGGGCCCACAATAAGAGAGGCTCTAGTGGCAGCAGCAGACTTGCACACCATTCTCTGGCCAGTGTTCCCGGGGAATATGACACTGACATCAGCCAGGTTTTCCGTGACAGCAATGATGAGAGCTGCCAGCACAAGTTTTGCCCAAGTTCTCTCCAGTTTTATGTTGTAGGTGCCACAGGGATTCCTTTTGTAGATGTATTGTTCAATTTGTAAGTCAAGGTTAATACTACCTAAGTGAGTTTCTGCTGCAAGGAATTTGAAGCCATCCTTCTTTATTTACAGGACACCAAGGACTCCCTTTAAGTTATTATAGAAATGCTGGACAGTGCCGGATGGATCCCTGAGTAGCGCAGACAGGCCCTACCTTTCCCTTTAAAGAAAAAACTTCCTTGCCAGTGTTACTTGTTTTATGTGATTTTCAGCTATATGAAAAGTTGAAAAACAAATTGTAAATTCCATGACATAAATTTTTTTTCTTTTGAGTACAAAAACTTTAAGGTCTGAATTTAAAAATTATTTTGACAATTTAAGTTCAGTAATAAAATTTCAAACATATGGTTTGTTTTAAATGCTTTTTTAAAACACCAGGTTCAAGGTAGATTAAAAGGTCTGGATTTATGCTCCCATATGAAATAACTATAAATTCTGATAAAATATATGAAACAACAGATTTCAAGAAGTTGGATCATGTAACAGAAGACAGATAAGGGGACCAACTTGGTAATCCCCACTGTTGCCCTAACTTGCTGCCTAAAGAGAGTTTTCAGGCCATGGCACGGGGAAGATGGAACCAGTCAGAGACTAGTGGGCTTCCTGCAGTGAAGGGGGAAGGCTAGGGTTTAAGGAGGCAGAGCAACAGAGATGAGAAAACTACAGGTAAAGAGAACTGTAGAAAAACAGAGGCTTCCCTTGAGTATTCAGTTAAGTTCTGTTCAGTGCACGTGTGTGAGGAAAAAATCCCTTGAATCGATTAAAGGGGGCAATACTAGAGTCACACAGTAAATGGTACCTGCTCTGACCAGCCAGGCTGGCAAACCTCATAATCTATAAAGCATTGGGTAGTATAATTGGACTGGTCTTGCCTCAGTAGTGGGGAAGAAAAAACACCCTGGATTAAATGCTGCTCTGGTTGTGCCAAACAAAGATTAAAAGCAAGACCTGAAAGCGTCAAACTGTTTCCAAGTATTTTGTGTTCCAAACAAAAGTCAAGAGTGTTTATGAAATACACAAATATGCAGCATCCAGTAAAGTACAATAACTAGGATCCTGTAAAAATTACCAAACATATAAAGAAGCAGAAGAATGTTGCTTATAAGGAGGAGGGAAATCTATTATTTGAAATCTATCAACTGACACAGATGATAGAATCAGTAGAACAAACAAAAACCTCTTCAAAACAGTAATTCAAAAAGCTAAGGGTGGCACATCTATTATGCAAAACAGTATGAAGTTTCTTTTAAAAACTAGATATAGAGCTACCATATGATCTAGCAATCCCACTCCTGGGTATCTATCCAGAGAAAACTATAATTTGAAAAGACACATGTACCCCAGTGTTCACTGTAGCACTATTTACAATAGCCAGGACACAGGTGCAACTTAAATGTCCATCAACAGAGGAATGGAAAAAGAAGAGGTACATATATACTATACATACATACATACTATACTATACACATATATAGCATGTGTATACTATGTATGTATATAATGGAATATTACTCAGCTATAAAAAAGAATGAAATAATGCCACTTGCAGAGACTTAAATGGACTTAAAGATTGTTATACTGAGTGGAGGAAGTCAGACAGAGACAAATACAGTATAATATCACTTACATGTGGAATCTAAAAAGATAGTACAAATGAAACTATTTACAAAGCAGAAGTAGAATCACAGACATAGAAAGAAAACTTAATGGTTACCAAGGATTAAAGGGGAGGAGAGAGATAAAGTGGGAGATTGGGATTTATATAAACACACTACTCTATATAAAATGGATATTAATAACTAATAAAAACACTCTATAGCATAGGGACTTCTACTCAATATTCTGTAATGACCTATATGGGAATAGAATCTAAAAGAGAGTGGATATATGTATATATATATAACTGATTCACTTTGGATAGCAGAAACTAACACAACGATTAAGTGTACCGCAATAAAAATTAATTTTAAAAAGCTCGGGGGGAAATTAAGCATGATAACAAGAGAAATGGAAGCTATAAAAGAAATTCAAGTTGAGCTTCTAGAGATGAAAACTATAATGTCTGAAATGAGAAATATACCAACTAGAATTAACAGGATTAACAAAAGATTAGACCTTGTTGGAACAAAGATTAGTGAACTGAGAAAAACTCATGTGAGCTCATAGCATTGTGAGTGAGCTCATAACATTAGAAACTGTCCAAATTTGTTAGCCTCTAATGTGCGATGTATAACCTGTTGTTAATCCTATCCAGCGTACTTTTCCATTTTTTGGTTTTCGCCCTTAAAGTTTTATTCATGTCTCTTTTGTATTGTCCATGTTTCTACTTACATTTTTGAAACTATGAAATTCAGTTATAATCACTATTTTAATGTCCTTGTCAGCTAAAGTTAACATCTGTATCAATTCTCTGTCATTTTCAAATGGTTGATTGATTTATTTCCCCTCATTATGGTTATATTTTTCTGCCCTTTGAATGCCTATGGGGTGGGAGGTAGGAGAAGGGAGGGAGGTTCAAGAGGGAGAGGACATACGTATACTTATGACTGATTCATGCTGATGTATGGCAGAAACAAACACAATATTTTAAAGCAATTATCCTTCAATTAAAAATAAATACATTAAACAAATAAATAGGAGTAACATCTAAAATGAGATCATGGAAACTGAAATCTAAATGATGAAAAAAATAGTTTGTTGAATACATGAATAAATCTCTGAAAATTTCTTTCATGTAGAATATATTTCTCGTAATAAATAGAATACATATTTTCAATTGGATTTTTTCATATAAAAAAAGAAATGAATGTCTAACACTTTTTAACTGGATACTAGACATTGTGAATTGTCTTGTTGGACGTTAGATAGTTTTGTATTCCTTTAACTATTCCTGAGCGTTACTTTGGGATGCAGTGAGAATTACTTGGAAGTGGTTTAATCCTTTTAAGTCCTCATTTGAAAACACTTTATCTCGGACCAGGGTCATGCTTACTCTAAGCTAGTTGCTTCCCAACACCAAGGAAGGCCTTTCTGAGTGCACTACCCAACACCCCACGGGCTATAGCGCGGGAACGGGCACTCTCTGTAGCTAGTGTGAGTGCCAGGTGCTTCTCCCTCTCCTCCTTGCGAGTGACCCTTTCCTTAGTCTCGATACTCTCCTCACATCACTGCACTCATCACTGTTGTACAAGTCTTTAAAGGGGCTCTCTGAGCATCTCCGTGCAGCCCTCTCCTCTCTGGAACTCTCTGTGATAAACTCGAGCTTAGTTTTTCTGGATATTCAGAGCAATGAATATCTCCTTATCTCATGTGCTGTTCTGGAACCTTCTGGGTTTGCCTTTTCTAACCACAGTAGGCCCAAGGAAGTAAGCCTGGGTAATCATAGGCCTCATCTTGTTTGTTCCCTGTCTATCAGGGATCACTGTCCTCTGTCACCTCATGTGAAACATCTCAAACATCGTTTTGTCCGGTTTCAAAATTTCAGGCAGGAGGATAAACCTGGTCACCATTATTTCATCTTAGTTAAAAGTATAAATAGAACTGGGTGATTTACAAGTAATTTAATTATTGATGTGGTTGGCTTTANTGAAAAACAGAGGCTTCCCTTGAGTATTCAGTTAAGTTCTGTTCAGTGCACGTGTGTGAGGAAAGAATCCCTTGAATCGATTAAAGGGGGCAATACTAGAGTCACACAGTAAATGGTACCTGCTCTGACCAGCCAGGCTGGCAAACCTCATAATCTATAAAGCATTGGGTAGTATCATTGGACTGGTCTTGCCTCAGTAGTGGGGAAGAAAAAACACCCTGGATTAAATGCTGCTCTGGTTGTGCCAAACAAAGATTAAAAGCAAGACCTGAAAGCGTCAAACTGTTTCCAAGTATTTTGTGTTCCAAACAAAAGTCAAGAGTGTTTGTGAAATACACAAATACGCAGCATCCAGTAAAGTACAATAACTAGGATCCTGTAAAAATTACCAAACATATAAAGAAGCAGAAGAATGTTGCTTATAAGGAGGAGGGAAATCTATTATTTGAAATCTATCAACTGACATAGATGATAGAATCAGTAGAACAAACAAAAACCTCTTCAAAACAGTAATTCAAAAAGCTAAGGGTGGCACATCTATTATGCAAAACAGTATGAAGTTTCTTTTAAAAACTAGATATAGAGCTACCATATGATCTAGCAATCCCACTCCTGGGTATCTATCCAGAGAAAACTATAATTTGAAAAGACACATGTACCCCAGTGTTCACTGTAGCACTATTTACAATAGCCAGGACACAGGTGCAACTTAAATGTCCATCAACAGAGGAATGGAAAAAGAAGAGGTACATATATACTATACATACATACATACTATACTATACACATATATAGCATGTGTATACTATGTATGTATATAATGGAATATTACTCAGCTATAAAAAAGAATGAAATAATGCCACTTGCAGAGACTTAAATGGACTTAAAGATTGTTATACTGAGTGGAGGAAGTCAGACAGAGACAAATACAGTATAATATCACTTACATGTGGAATCTAAAAAGATAGTACAAATGAAACTATTTACAAAGCAGAAGTAGAATCACAGACATAGAAAGAAAACTTAATGGTTACCAAGGATTAAAGGGGAGGAGAGAGATAAAGTGGGAGATTGGGATTTATATAAACACACTACTCTATATAAAATGGATATTAATAACTAATAGAAACACTCTATAGCATAGGGACTTCTACTCAATATTCTGTAATGACCTATATGGGAATAGAATCTAAAAGAGAGTGGATATATGTNTGAAAAACAGAGGCTTCCCTTGAGTATTCAGTTAAGTTCTGTTCAGTGCACGTGTGTGAGGAAAGAATCCCTTGAATCGATTAAAGGGGGCAATACTAGAGTCACACAGTAAATGGTACCTGCTCTGACCAGCCAGGCTGGCAAACCTCATAATCTATAAAGCATTGGGTAGTATAATTGGACTGGTCTTGCCTCAGTAGTGGGGAAGAAAAAACACCCTGGATTAAATGCTGCTCTGGTTGTGCCAAACAAAGATTAAAAGCAAGACCTGAAAGCGTCAAACTGTTTCCAAGTATTTTGTGTTCCAAACAAAAGTCAAGAGTGTTTGTGAAATACACAAATACGCAGCATCCAGTAAAGTACAATAACTAGGATCCTGTAAAAATTACCAAACATATAAAGAAGCAGAAGAATGTTGCTTATAAGGAGGAGGGAAATCTATTATTTGAAATCTATCAACTGACATAGATGATAGAATCAGTAGAACAAACAAAAACCTCTTCAAAACAGTAATTCAAAAAGCTAAGGGTGGCACATCTATTATGCAAAACAGTATGAAGTTTCTTTTAAAAACTAGATATAGAGCTACCATATGATCTAGCAATCCCACTCCTGGGTATCTATCCAGAGAAAACTATAATTTGAAAAGACACATGTACCCCAGTGTTCACTGTAGCACTATTTACAATAGCCAGGACACAGGTGCAACTTAAATGTCCATCAACAGAGGAATGGAAAAAGAAGAGGTACATATATACTATACATACGTACATACTATACTATACACATATATAGCATGTGTATACTATGTATGTATATAATGGAATATTACTCAGCTATAAAAAAGAATGAAATAATGCCACTTGCAGAGACTTAAATGGACTTAAAGATTGTTATACTGAGTGGAGGAAGTCAGACAGAGACAAATACAGTATAATATCACTTACATGTGGAATCTAAAAAGATAGTACAAATGAAACTATTTACAAAGCAGAAGTAGAATCACAGACATAGAAAGAAAACTTAATGGTTACCAAGGATTAAAGGGGAGGAGAGAGATAAAGTGGGAGATTGGGATTTATATAAACACACTACTCTATATAAAATGGATATTAATAACTAATAAAAACACTCTATAGCATAGGGACTTCTACTCAATATTCTGTAATGACCTATATGGGAATAGAATCTAAAAGAGAGTGGATATATGTATATATATATAACTGATTCACTTTGGATAGCAGAAACTAACACAACGATTAAGTGTACCGCAATAAAAATTAATTTTAAAAAGCTCGGGGGGAAATTAAGCATGATAACAAGAGAAATGGAAGCTATAAAAGAAATTCAAGTTGAGCTTCTAGAGATGAAAACTATAATGTCTGAAATGAGAAATATACCAACTAGAATTAACAGGATTAACAAAAGATTAGACATTGTTGGAACAAAGATTAGTGAACTGAGAAAAACTCATGTGAGCTCATAGCATTGTGAGTGAGCTCATAACATTAGAAACTGTCCAAATTTGTTAGCCTCTAATGTGCGATGTATAACCTGTTGTTAATCCTATCCAGCGTACTTTTCCATTTTTTGGTTTTCGCCCTTAAAGTTTTATTCATGTCTCTTTTGTATTGTCCATGTTTCTACTTACATTTTTGAAACTATGAAATTCAGTTATAATCACTATTTTAATGTCCTTGTCAGCTAAAGTTAACATCTGTATCAATTCTCTGTCATTTTCAAATGGTTGATTGATTTATTTCCCCTCATTATGGTTATATTTTTCTGCCCTTTGAATGCCTATGGGGTGGGAGGTAGGAGAAGGGAGGGAGGTTCAAGAGGGAGAGGACATACGTATACTTATGACTGATTCATGCTGATGTATGGCAGAAACAAACACAATATTTTAAAGCAATTATCCTTCAATTAAAAATAAATACATTAAACAAATAAATAGGAGTAACATCTAAAATGAGGTCATGGAAACTGAAATCTAAATGATGAAAAAAATAGTTTGTTGAATACATGAATAAATCTCTGAAAATTTCTTTCATGTAGAATATATTTCTCGTAATAAATAGAATACATATTTTCAATTGGATTTTTTCATATTAAAAAAAGAAATGAATGTCTAACACTTTTTAACTGGATACTAGACATTGTGAATTGTCTTGTTGGACGTTAGATAGTTTTGTATTCCTTTAACTATTCCTGAGCGTTACTTTGGGATGCAGTGAGAATTACTTGGAAGTGGTTTAATCCTTTTAAGTCCTCATTTGAAAACACTTTATGTCAGACCAGGGTCATGCTTACTCTAAGCTAGTTGCTTCCCAACACCAAGGAAGGCCTTTCTGAGTGCACTACCCAACACCCCACGGGCTATAGCGCGGGAACGGGCACCCTCTGTAGCTAGTGTGAGTGCCAGGTGCTTCTCCCTCTCCTCCTTGCGAGTGACCCTTTCCTTAGTCTCGATACTCTCCTCACATCACTGCACTCATCACTGTTGTACAAGTCTTTAAAGGGGCTCTCTGAGCATCTCCGTGCAGCCCTCTCCTCTCTGGAATTCTCTATGATAAACTCGAGCTTAGTTTTTCTGGATATTCAGAGCAATGAATATCTCCTTATCTCATGTGCTGTTCTGGAACCTTCTGGGTTTGCCTTTCCTAACCACAGTAGGCCCAAGGAAGTAAGCCTGGGTAATCATAGGCCTCATCTTGTTTGTTCCCTGTCTATCAGGGATCACTGTCCTCTGTCACCTCATGTGAAACATCTCAAACATCGTTTTGTCCGGTTTCAAAATTTCAGGCAGGAGGATAAACCTGGTCACCATTATTTCATCTTAGTTAAAAGTATAAATAGAACTGGGTGATTTACAAGTAATTTAATTATTGATGTGGTTGGCTTTATATCTACTGGGTTTCTACTGTTTTCTGTTTGATTTGTTCTTTTCCCTTTTTTTCTTTTCCTGCTTTCATTTATGTTATTTCTTCGTGATTTCATTTTATATCCATAATTAATTCATTCATTACTTTTTTTTAAAGACTGTCTTTTAGAGCAGTTTAGAATTCATAGGAAAATAAAGAAGAAGGTATGGAGTTGTCCCATGTATTCTATGTATGTACCCTATACGTGCTTAGTCTTCTCTGTTATCAATATCCTGTACCAGAGTGATCAATTTGTTACAACTGATGAATCTACAATGGCACATCATCATTACCCAGAGTCCATAGCTTACTTTAGGATTCACTCTTGGTGTTGCAAATTTCAACAACTGTTTGGACAAGTGTATAGTGACATGTGGGCTTCCCTGGTGGCTCAGATTAAAGTAAAGAATCAGCCTGCAATGCAGGAGACCTGGATTCAATCCCTGGGTCAAGAAGATCCCCTGGAGAAGAGAATGGCTACCCACTACAGTGTTCTTGCCTGGAGAACTCCAGGGACAGAGGAGCCTGGCAGGCTACAGCCCCTGGGGTCACAAAGAGTCAGACTCAACTGAGTGACTAACATTTACTCTCATAGTGATATGTATTTATTGTTATGATATCATACAAAGTATTTTCACTGCCCTAACAATGCTTGGTGGACTGACTATTCTTCCGTCCCCAACCCTTGACATCCACTGGTTATTTTACTGTCTATAGTTTTACCTTTTCCAAAATGTCATCTAGTTGGAATCATACAACTATATACAGACATAACTCTTTTAGATTGGTCTATTTCACTTAACAATATACTTTTATGGTTCCCACAGATCTTTTCACGGCTTGATAGCTCAGTTCTTATTAGTATAGGGTAATATTCCATTGTCTGGATTTACCACAGTTTATCCATTCACCTATTGAAGAACACCTTAGTTGTTTGCAAGTTTTCACAATTATGAATAAATATCTGTGTTCAGGTTTTTGTGTAGGCATATATTTTTAACTCCAAGTAAATACCAAGGAGCACAGTTATTGGATCATATGGTAAGAGTATGTTTAGATTCATGAGGAATTGCTGCATTGTCTTCCAAAGTGACTGTATCATCTTCCATTCCCACAAGTAATATATGAGAGTTCCTGTGGCTCCGCATCCTCAACAGCATTTGGTGTTGTCAGAGAGTTCTGGACTGTGGCCATTCTCACAGGTATGTGGTGGTGTCTTGTTTCAATTTGCATTTCCTANAAGTAAGCCTGGGTAATCATAGGCCTCATCTTGTTTGTTCCCTGTCTATCAGGGATCACTGTCCTCTGTCACCTCATGTGAAACATCTCAAACATCGTTTTGTCCGGTTTCAAAATTTCAGGCAGGAGGATAAACCTGGTCACCATTATTTCATCTTAGTTAAAAGTATAAATAGAACTGGGTGATTTACAAGTAATTTAATTATTGATGTGGTTGGCTTTATATCTACTGGGTTTCTACTGTTTTCTGTTTGATTTGTTCTTTTCCCTTTTTTTCTTTTCCTGCTTTCATTTATGTTATTTCTTCGTGATTTCATTTTATATCCATAATTAATTCATTCATTACTTTTTTTTAAAGACTGTCTTTTAGAGCAGTTTAGAATTCATAGGAAAATAAAGAAGAAGGTATGGAGTTGTCCCATGTATTCTATGTATGTACCCTATACGTGCTTAGTCTTCTCTGTTATCAATATCCTGTACCAGAGTGATCAATTTGTTACAACTGATGAATCTACAATGGCACATCATCATTACCCAGAGTCCATAGCTTACTTTAGGATTCACTCTTGGTGTTGCAAATTTCAACAACTGTTTGGACAAGTGTATAGTGACATGTGGGCTTCCCTGGTGGCTCAGATTAAAGTAAAGAATCAGCCTGCAATGCAGGAGACCTGGATTCAATCCCTGGGTCAAGAAGATCCCCTGGAGAAGAGAATGGCTACCCACTACAGTGTTCTTGCCTGGAGAACTCCAGGGACAGAGGAGCCTGGCAGGCTACAGCCCCTGGGGTCACAAAGAGTCAGACTCAACTGAGTGACTAACATTTACTCTCATAGTGATATGTATTTATTGTTATGATATCATACAAAGTATTTTCACTGCCCTAACAATGCTTGGTGGACTGACTATTCTTCCGTCCCCAACCCTTGACATCCACTGGTTATTTTACTGTCTATAGTTTTACCTTTTCCAAAATGTCATCTAGTTGGAATCATACAACTATATACAGACATAACTCTTTTAGATTGGTCTATTTCACTTAACAATATACTTTTATGGTTCCCACAGATCTTTTCACGGCTTGATAGCTCAGTTCTTATTAGTATAGGGTAATATTCCATTGTCTGGATTTACCACAGTTTATCCATTCACCTATTGAAGAACACCTTGGTTGTTTGCAAGTTTTCACAATTATGAATAAATATCTGTGTTCAGGTTTTTGTGTAGGCATATATTTTTAACTCCAAGTAAATACCAAGGAGCACAGTTGTTGGATCATATGGTAAGAGTATGTTTAGATTCATGAGGAATTGCTGCATTGTCTTCCAAAGTGACTGTATCATCTTCCATTCCCACAAGTAATATATGAGAGTTCCTGTGGCTCCGCATCCTCAACAGCATTTGGTGTTGTCAGAGAGTTCTGGACTGTGGCCATTCTCACAGGTATGTGGTGGTGTCTTGTTTCAATTTGCATTTCCTAACTGCAGATGGTGACTGCAGCCATGAAATTAAAAGATGCTTACTCCTTGGAAGAAAAGTTATGACCAACCTAGATAGTATATTGAAAAGCAGAGATATTACTTTGCCAACAAAGGTCCATCTAGTCAAGGCTATGGTTTTTCCAGTGGTCATGTATGGATGTGAGCGTTGGACTGTGAAGAAGGCTGAGCATCGAAGAATTGATGCTTTTAAACTGTGGTGTTGGAGAAGACTCTTGAGAGTCCCTTGGACTGCAAGGAAATCCAACCAGTCCATTCTGAAGGAGATCAACCCTAGGATTTCTTTGGAAGGAATGATGCTAAAGCTGAAACTCCAGTACTTTGGCCACCTCATGCGAAGAGTTGACTCATTGGAAAAGACTGTGATGCTGGGAAGGATTGGGGGCAGGAGGAGAAGGGGATGACAGAGGATGAAATGGCTGGATGGCATCACTGACGTGATGGACATGAGTTTGAGTGAACTCCGGGAGTTGGTGATGGACAAGGAGGTCACAAAGAATTGGACATGACTGAGCGACTGGACTGAACTGAACTGAACTGAAGTGATATAAGAGGTAGACCATCTTCACATATGCTTTTTTGCCATCTTCATGGCAGTGCTGAAGTGTCTTTGGCCAATTTTCTAATGGTTTGGGTTTGTTTTTTTTTTTGTCTTCTTATTGTTGACTTTTACTAGTTTCTGTATATTTTGAGTAATAGTCCTTTATCAGATATGCCTTTTGCAAACATTTTCCTCCAATCTGTGGCTTATGTTTTCATTACCTTGACCTTATCTTTCACAGAGCAGAGGTTTTAAAATGAAGTCCAGCTTATCAATTATTTCTTTCATGAATTGTGCCCTTGTTGTTGTGTCTAAGTCATCACCATATCCCAGTCGTCTAGGTTTTCTCCTGTTATCTTCCAGGAGTTTATAGTTTTGTGTCTGACACTGAGGTCATTAACCCATTTGAGTCAGTTTTTGTGAAGGGTGACCTGTGTCTAGATTCATCTTTTTTGCAAGTGGATGTCCGGTTGTTTCAGGGCCATTTGTCGAAGAGACTGTTTGCTCCAGTGTATTGCCTTTGATCCTTTGTCAAAGACCAGTTGACTGTATTCATACGGTCAACTTCTGGGCTCTCTATTTTGTTCCATTGATCTATCTCTTTCTAATCATGCAGTTTTCTTAGCATCAGTGTAGAATTCTGGACCCAAGATCTCTCTCGCTGTCCCTGGGGGTAGACGATTTTTACTCCTACCCTTCCTCTAGCAGTGATGGTTCTTTGCCTATTTCCTGGGGGAGAGTTTCCTATATTTTCCCAAGAAACATGGGTTTTACTCCTCCTTTTCTCCCAGAAGCTATGCATCTAGCGGATGCTCTCTCTCTTCCTCACTAGCTTAAGGCTTTTGCTTCCTAGGAGAAAGGATCCAAAGAAGCAAGCAGGGCTCTGAGCCTGTCCCACCCAGCCCTCGTTACCTTCTTCCCTCCTGTGTCAGAGGAGACTCTCATCAATCCACTGCCCTGATTCCAGTCTTTCTTGTGAGCACCAAGGAGAGGCTCAGAAAGAAGCACTTACAAGTGAAGTGAGCTCTCCTGGTGTCTATTGCCCCCACTATTCCAGGCGGATGTGCTGACCCACTCTTGGCCTCCAAGAATGTGTTAAGCTCTTAGTTTACTTTTTAATTGTTTGTCCAGCAGCCTCCTCATTCTCCCAGGCTCTGTCAAAGGAGAGACACTGTGTGCACCCCACCTTGCCTTCAGTGCACTTCTTCCTCCTTAGAATTTGGTTTACCTAGTTGCTTTGTTAACACAGATCACTTGTGGGCTCAGAAAAGGTATAGTTTTATAGCTTATCCAGCTTCTCCTAATGGTTAGGATAGAAACACCTTTCTTTCCAGCTCTCTTCATCCTGAGAGAAAACCTCATTTTCTTCGCGTTGAATTCACTCTTTTCCTTAATGGCCAGAAGAGGTGAGTTTCCTGTTCCACACAGAGGAGACTGGGGTCTTGGAGAGGTTATGCTCCTCAGTTGGCAGGCAGTGATGCTGGGACTCCTCAGCTACCAGCAATCTGTGAGGTCTTCACTGAGGTGGAGAGGCAGGAGGAGACAGAGAGAGCGTGGGAGTCCTGGGAGGTGAGAAGGTATGTGGAATAGAGGCTGCCCAGCAGGTGAGATTCCATATGTTCACACCTCAGTTGGAGGCAAAAATCCGGCTATCAAGCAAAACCAAAAAGTTTTTGACTGGGTGGCTTTCTCAAACATCAGTGGCCAGGAATTGATCCATCCAGGGTAGGGGAAGGAGGATTGGGAAGGATGATGCTGAAGCACCCTCAAAGCTCTGCTCTGTGCTTAGGATCCAGGGCCATGCCTCACTCTGCCTCTTCCACTGCCTGCCCACCTGACCTTTGTAGCTGTAGTTTTGAGCTTTGTAGCTGGCCTTTGTAGCTCTTCCACTCCCAGCTTCTCCCCACTCATCCACAATGCAGACCCACTAGCCAATTTACGGTTTCTCAAAAATACCCCTTCCTTTCTGGACATTATCGACTTCTTCAAGATGTTTCCCAAACCTGTAGTGCCCTACCCAACTACCACCCAGTGCCCCCAGTTCTCCCCATCCAAAGCTGAGTATGGGGGAACTGTTCTGTGCAAATGTTTGTGTCCACGAGAGTGAAGAAGGCAACTGTGGGCATCATGTACGTGAAATGAAAGAAAGGCTGTGGATTGAATGGCAGGAGGAGGGCACTTCAACAAAGATGAGGGAGGGTCCTGAGGATACTCCAGGGGAGGAGAGGCAAAAATGGGATTGCAGATTCTATCACAATTCTAGAGCAGCCCTGGAGAGATGTCTCATCCATGGGCACTACTGTTCTGGTTAAGATGTAAGTGTCTAGCTGCAAGTGAGACAGAGTTAGCACAGCAAGGTAGCAATGACAGCTCTTGCTGGGGATGCTCTTCCAAGCTGACTGCATAAAGAGGTACCCTGTGGGGCTGCCTGCTGCAGACATAGTAGGGGCACCTAGGTGAATGGCTTGAGGGGTTGGAGGTCTAATGCCAGAGTGGATGAAATCTCACCGATAGGGATTCAGTATTTTACCATGTCCTCCATCCCATGTCATTTAAAGTGCAAATCTTGCTAAGAAGGGTGATATGTTTGATTTCTTTGGTCTGGTTTTATGTGAGCAGCAAGGGCTTTGAACCCTTTTAGAACTGAGTTCAAATCCTGACTCTACCATTTACCAGCTGTGAACCTTTTGTTTTTTACTTTGGAACTCCTCTGAGCATTTATTTCCTCTTTGGCACAATGAGGATAATGACACTCATCTTACAGGTGTGTGAGGATGAAATGAGGTGTGAACCTAAAATGCCTCACAGACCATTTGTCACAAGAATCACCCATTCACCCATTCATTCAGCCAATGTTGATTGAGCACCTACCAAGTGCCAGATACTGCTCTACATGCTGGGGATTCAACAGTGAATAGAACAAATTCCCCACCATCATGGAGCTTGTGTTCTAGAATAGAGTGATTAAAAAAGTGAAGAAACAGGTAACTATATATCAGATTGTAAGTGCTCTGGGGAGGGGCTTCCCCCTCGGCTCAGCAGGTAAAGAATCTACCTGCTGAGATGCAGGAGATACAGGAGACACAGGCTTGATTCCTGGGTCAGGAAGATCCCCTGGAGGAGGGTGTGGCAACCCACTCCAGTATTCTTGCCTGGAGAATCCAATGGGCAGTGGAGCCTGGCGGGCTATGGGCCATAGAGTCTCAGAGAGTCAGACACGACTGAGGTGACTTGGCACGCACGCATGCAAGTGCTCCAGGGAACAGCAGAGCAAAGGAACAGGAAGTGTGGGAAAGGGCACCATTACAATCTCGGGTGAGGTAGTCAAAGACCTCTTTCTTGAGGTGATATTTGAGCAGGGCCTGAAGGAAGTAGGGGGAGTGAGTGGCAAAGATCTGGGGAGAGAGTCGGTGGAGGAGGAAGAGTGAACACAGGTCTGGAGCCTGGGGCAGGCTGGGCATGTGTGAGGAATGAGGGGGCAGGAGCAGAGTGAGGAAGGGGAGCCGTGTGAGGGGAGGAGGAACCGAAGGCATTCTGCGTCCTGTAGGACTTGTGGGCTCTGGTGAGAACCACAGCTTTCACCCTGAGATGGGAGCTGTGGGAAGGGTGTAAGAGNTTTTTTTTAAAGACTGTCTTTTAGAGCAGTTTAGAATTCATAGGAAAATAAAGAAGAAGGTATGGAGTTGTCCCATGTATTCTATGTATGTACCCTATACGTGCTTAGTCTTCTCTGTTATCAATATCCTGTACCAGAGTGATCGATTTGTTACAACTGATGAATCTACAATGACACATCATCATTACCCAGAGTCCATAGCTTACTTTAGGATTCACTCTTGGTGTTGCAAATTTCAACAACTGTTTGGACAAGTGTATAGTGACATGTGGGCTTCCCTGGTGGCTCAGATTAAAGTAAAGAATCAGCCTGCAATGCAGGAGACCTGGATTCAATCCCTGGGTCAAGAAGATCCCCTGGAGAAGAGAATGGCTACCCACTACAGTGTTCTTGCCTGGAGAACTCCAGGGACAGAGGAGCCTGGCAGGCTACAGCCCCTGGGGTCACAAAGAGTCAGACTCAACTGAGTGACTAACATTTACTCTCATAGTGATATGTATTTATTGTTATGATATCATACAAAGTATTTTCACTGCCCTAACAATGCTTGGTGGACTGACTATTCTTCCGTCCCCAACCCTTGACATCCACTGGTTATTTTACTGTCTATAGTTTTACCTTTTCCAAAATGTCATCTAGTTGGAATCATACAACTATATACAGACATAACTCTTTTAGATTGGTCTATTTCACTTAACAATATACTTTTATGGTTCCCACAGATCTTTTCACGGCTTGATAGCTCAGTTCTTATTAGTATAGGGTAATATTCCATTGTCTGGATTTACCACAGTTTATCCATTCACCTATTGAAGAACACCTTAGTTGTTTGCAAGTTTTCACAATTATGAATAAATATCTGTGTTCAGGTTTTTGTGTAGGCATATATTTTTAACTCCAAGTAAATACCAAGGAGCACAGTTGTTGGATCATATGGTAAGAGTATGTTTAGATTCATGAGGAATTGCTGCATTGTCTTCCAAAGTGACTGTATCATCTTCCATTCCCACAAGTAATATATGAGAGTTCCTGTGGCTCCGCATCCTCAACAGCATTTGGTGTTGTCAGAGAGTTCTGGACTGTGGCCATTCTCACAGGTATGTGGTGGTGTCTTGTTTCAATTTGCATTTCCTAACTGCAGATGGTGACTGCAGCCATGAAATTAAAAAATGCTTACTCCTTGGAAGAAAAGTTATGACCAACCTAGATAGTATATTGAAAAGCAGAGATATTACTTTGCCAACAAAGGTCCATCTAGTCAAGGCTATGGTTTTTCCAGTGGTCATGTATGGATGTGAGCGTTGGACTGTGAAGAAGGCTGAGCACCGAAGAATTGATGCTTTTAAACTGTGGTGTTGGAGAAGACTCTTGAGAGTCCCTTGGACTGCAAGGAAATCCAACCAGTCCATTCTGAAGGAGATCAACCCTAGGATTTCTTTGGAAGGAATGATGCTAAAGCTGAAACTCCAGTACTTTGGCCACCTCATGCGAAGAGTTGACTCATTGGAAAAGACTGTGATGCTGGGAAGGATTGGGGGCAGGAGGAGAAGGGGATGACAGAGGATGAAATGGCTGGATGGCATCACTGACGTGATGGACATGAGTTTGAGTGAACTCCGGGAGTTGGTGATGGACAAGGAGGTCACAAAGAATTGGACATGACTGAGCGACTGGACTGAACTGAACTGAACTGAAGTGATATAAGAGGTAGACCATCTTCACATATGCTTTTTTGCCATCTTCATGGCAGTGCTGAAGTGTCTTTGGCCAATTTTCTAATGGTTTGGGTTTGTTTTTTTTTTTGTCTTCTTATTGTTGACTTTTACTAGTTTCTGTATATTTTGAGTAATAGTCCTTTATCAGATATGCCTTTTGCAAACATTTTCCTCCAATCTGTGGCTTATGTTTTCATTACCTTGACCTTATCTTTCACAGAGCAGAGGTTTTAAAATGAAGTCCAGCTTATCAATTATTTCTTTCATGAATTGTGCCCTTGTTGTTGTGTCTAAGTCATCACCATATCCCAGTCGTCTAGGTTTTCTCCTGTTATCTTCCAGGAGTTTATAGTTTTGTGTCTGACACTGAGGTCATTAACCCATTTGAGTCAGTTTTTGTGAAGGGTGACCTGTGTCTAGATTCATCTTTTTTGCAAGTGGATGTCCGGTTGTTTCAGGGCCATTTGTCGAAGAGACTGTTTGCTCCAGTGTATTGCCTTTGATCCTTTGTCAAAGACCAGTTGACTGTATTCATACGGTCAACTTCTGGGCTCTCTATTTTGTTCCATTGATCTATCTCTTTCTAATCATGCAGTTTTCTTAGCATCAGTGTAGAATTCTGGACCCAAGATCTCTCTCGCTGTCCCTGGGGGTAGACGATTTTTACTCCTACCCTTCCTCTAGCAGTGATGGTTCTTTGCCTATTTCCTGGGGGAGAGTTTCCTATATTTTCCCAAGAAACATGGGTTTTACTCCTCCTCTTCTCCCAGAAGCTATGCATCTAGCGGGTGCTCTCTCTCTTCCTCACTAGCTTAAGGCTTTTGCTTCCTAGGAGAAAGGATCCAAAGAAGCAAGCAGGGCTCTGAGCCTGTCCCACCCAGCCCTCGTTACCTTCTTCCCTCCTGTGTCAGAGGAGACTCTCATCAATCCACTGCCCTGATTCCAGTCTTTCTTGTGAGCACCAAGGAGAGGCTCAGAAAGAAGCACTTACAAGTGAAGTGAGCTCTCCTGGTGTCTATTGCCCCCACTATTCCAGGCGGATGTGCTGACCCACTCTTGGCCTCCAAGAATGTGTTAAGCTCTTAGTTTACTTTTTAATTGTTTGTCCAGCAGCCTCCTCATTCTCCCAGGCTCTGTCAAAGGAGAGACACTGTGTGCACCCCACCTTGCCTTCAGTGCACTTCTTCCTCCTTAGAATTTGGTTTACCTAGTTGCTTTGTTAACCCAGATCACTTGTGGGCTCAGAAAAGGTATAGTTTTATAGCTTATCCAGCTTCTCCTAATGGTTAGGATAGAAACACCTTTCTTTCCAGCTCTCTTCATCCTGAGAGAAAACCTCATTTTCTTCGCGTTGAATTCACTCTTTTCCTTAATGGCCAGAAGAGGTGAGTTTCCTGTTCCACACAGAGGAGACTGGGGTCTTGGAGAGGTTATGCTCCTCAGTTGGCAGGCAGTGATGCTGGGACTCCTCAGCTACCAGCAATCTGTGAGGTCTTCACTGAGGTGGAGAGGCAGGAGGAGACAGAGAGAGCGTGGGAGTCCTGGGAGGTGAGAAGGTATGTGGAATAGAGGCTGCCCAGCAGGTGAGATTCCATATGTTCACACCTCAGTTGGAGGCAAAAATCCGGCTATCAAGCAAAACCAAAAAGTTTTTGACTGGGTGGCTTTCTCAAACATCAGTGGCCAGGAATTGATCCATCCAGGGTAGGGGAAGGAGGATTGGGAAGGATGATGCTGAAGCACCCTCAAAGCTCTGCTCTGTGCTTAGGATCCAGGGCCATGCCTCACTCTGCCTCTTCCACTGCCTGCCCACCTGACCTTTGTAGCTGTAGTTTTGAGCTTTGTAGCTGGCCTTTGTAGCTCTTCCACTCCCAGCTTCTCCCCACTCATCCACAATGCAGACCCACTAGCCAATTTACGGTTTCTCAAAAATACCCCTTCCTTTCTGGACATTATCGACTTCTTCAAGATGTTTCCCAAACCTGTAGTGCCCTACCCAACTACCACCCAGTGCCCCCAGTTCTCCCCATCCAAAGCTGAGTATGGGGGAACTGTTCTGTGCAAATGTTTGTGTCCACGAGAGTGAAGAAGGCAACTGTGGGCATCATGTACGTGAAATGAAAGAAAGGCTGTGGATTGAATGGCAGGAGGAGGGCACTTCAACAAAGATGAGGGAGGGTCCTGAGGATACTCCAGGGGAGGAGAGGCAAAAATGGGATTGCAGATTCTATCACAATTCTAGAGCAGCCCTGGAGAGATGTCTCATCCATGGGCACTACTGTTCTGGTTAAGATGTAAGTGTCTAGCTGCAAGTGAGACAGAGTTAGCACAGCAAGGTAGCAATGACAGCTCTTGCTGGGGATGCTCTTCCAAGCTGACTGCATAAAGAGGTACCCTGTGGGGCTGCCTGCTGCAGACATAGTAGGGGCACCTAGGTGAATGGCTTGAGGGGTTGGAGGTCTAATGCCAGAGTGGATGAAATCTCACCGATAGGGATTCAGTATTTTACCATGTCCTCCATCCCATGTCATTTAAAGTGCAAATCTTGCTAAGAAGGGTGATATGTTTGATTTCTTTGGTCTGGTTTTATGTGAGCAGCAAGGGCTTTGAACCCTTTTAGAACTGAGTTCAAATCCTGACTCTACCATTTACCAGCTGTGAACCTTTTGTTTTTTACTTTGGAACTCCTCTGAGCATTTATTTCCTCTTTGGCACAATGAGGATAATGACACTCATCTTACAGGTGTGTGAGGATGAAATGAGGTGTGAACCTAAAATGCCTCACAGACCATTTGTCACAAGAATCACCCATTCACCCATTCATTCAGCCAATGTTGATTGAGCACCTACCAAGTGCCAGATACTGCTCTACATGCTGGGGATTCAACAGTGAATAGAACAAATTCCCCACCATCATGGAGCTTGTGTTCTAGAATAGAGTGATTAAAAAAGTGAAGAAACAGGTAACTATATATCAGATTGTAAGTGCTCTGGGGAGGGGCTTCCCCCTCGGCTCAGCAGGTAAAGAATCTACCTGCTGAGATGCAGGAGATACAGGAGACACAGGCTTGATTCCTGGGTCAGGAAGATCCCCTGGAGGAGGGTGTGGCAACCCACTCCAGTATTCTTGCCTGGAGAATCCAATGGGCAGTGGAGCCTGGCGGGCTATGGGCCATAGAGTCTCAGAGAGTCAGACACGACTGAGGTGACTTAGCACGCACGCATGCAAGTGCTCCAGGGAACAGCAGAGCAAAGGAACAGGAAGTGTGGGAAAGGGCACCATTACAATCTCGGGTGAGGTAGTCAAAGACCTCTTTCTTGAGGTGATATTTGAGCAGGGCCTGAAGGAAGTAGGGGGAGTGAGTGGCAAAGATCTGGGGAGAGAGTCGGTGGAGGAGGAAGAGTGAACACAGGTCTGGAGCCTGGGGCAGGCTGGGCATGTGTGAGGAATGAGGGGGCAGGAGCAGAGTGAGGAAGGGGAGCCGTGTGAGGGGAGGAGGAACCGAAGGCATTCTGCGTCCTGTAGGACTTGTGGGCTCTGGTGAGAACCACAGCTTTCACCCTGAGATGGGAGCTGTGGGAAGGGTGTAAGAGAGTGGTGCAGCCCCATGTCCAGCCTGGGTGTTGCATGGAGACTAGACTGCACAGTTGGGAAAGGTGTAGATGCCAGGAGACCATTCAGGAAGCCTCTGTGACAGATGGAAATGTTGCCTAGGACCTTGGTTGAACTGTGTGGGTGGTGAGAATAGATCAGATCCTGGATAGAAAGTGGAGTTGACAGGATGTGCTGATGAGTGGAATGCAGTCTGAGAGAGACAGCAAGGGGCACTCCAAGTTGTTTAACTAAAGCAACCAGAAGGACCGGTGTGTCAGTAACTGAAATGAGGAAGTTGAAGGGGGTGGGTTTTGAGTTGGTTTTGGATATTTTTGGTTGGACACCCACGTAGACAGATGGATGTGTGAGTCTGGGGTGCAGAGGAGAGGTTAAGGCTGGAGATAGCAGTGAGCAGACAGAGGTAGGGTAGTGTTTGAGGACCATCTCTTCTTTTGTCTCATGTAGGTATGTCTGCAGGCAGGCATAGAGAAGGCTCTGGAAGGAGGGCAGGGTTCCAACAGTTGACACGCAGGTTCCACCCCTTCCCTTGCTGTGTGTTTTTGCAGGTGATTCTATTCCCAGGAGGCAGAATGGTAAAGAATCCTCCTGCCAACATGGAAGATGCAGTTTCAATCCCTGGGTCAGAAAGATCCCCTGGAGAAGGAAACGGCAACCCACTCCAGTGTTCTTGCCTGGAGAATTCCATGGACAGGGGAGCCTGGCAGGCTACGGTACGCAGGGTTGCAAGAGCCAGACACGACTGAGCGACTGAGCATGCACGCACACTCTTCTTTGAGCTCATTTGTTTGTCCCTAGAGAAGGAGCTGGGCCAGGCTGTGTTAAGGTCTGACATGCCATGGCTCTGTGAGTCTCACGGAGACTCAAACATGCTTAGAAGAAGAGGCAACCCAGCAAGCCATCCATAACTTGTGTGGGTCCATCTGTCAGTTATTTACCTGGAAAGCAGGGGGAGAGATCCTGGAGCTTAGAACCCACAGAGTCAGGTGCTAAGTGCAGGACTGAGGACCCATCTGGAAGGATGTGGGTGCTGCTCTTCAGTGTAGAAGGGGCAGAAGATGGGCCTTGCATTGCTGCCCAGAGTCACTCCAAAGTGGGCTTCCTGCACCTGCTCTCCAGGGGCCTGGCCATTGTCCCAGCTGCTGACTGGCCTGTTCGTTTTGCAGCTCAGACATAAAAGCTCCACCTTCCTAAGAGAATTGACTGCCTTTCCTACAGGAGGCCATCTCTCTGCCTGAAAGCGCTGATCGCAACCCAGCTGCACAATTAGGTGCAGGCTTCCGGCCCTACGACGAACTGAAGGAAGTAGTTCTTTGGCCAGAAACCCACCAGTCTGTGATTGGTGGCCCCTTAGAGAGTGTCCTAATGAGGCGGAAACTTCACTCAGCCAAGAGAGAAATTAAACTATGTAGTTAGCATTTCAAGTTGTCAAAAGGGGTGCACTTATGGAATAAATTATCATGAAATAAAACCCCAAAGCAGCCAAGTCAAATTAAGTGAGAATAGAAGTCAAATCATGGATACAGAGCAGGCTGGAATTTAAGGGAAAAGTGGTTGAGAATTATACCCAGTAAGTGGTTCCTTGCCTGCTAGGATCTTGCTGATCAGAGGTGATGCCCACAGTCAAAGGCTAGAGTCCTAGGTCCAGGCCATTCATGGTGGGGAGTCAAATGCCACCTCCATTGGTCTAAGGAAGGCAGAGACAAGGATGATCGAGGGTTTGGTGCTCAAAACCTGGTGTGTGGAAGATTTCACCTTTCAAACTGGCAGCATGCTGTGTCCATTGCCAG
>SJYW01029926.1:2520-19656 GCA_006410735.1 Raphicerus campestris | reverse complement strand
AAGAGTACATCATGAGAAACGCTGAGCTGGCTGAAGCAAAAACTGGAATCAAGATTGCCAGGAGAAATATCAATAACCTCAGATATGCAAATGAAATCACCCTTATGGCAGAAAATGAAGAAGAACTAAAGAGCCTCTTGATGAAAGTGAAAGAGGAAAGTGAAAAAGTTGGTGTAAAGCTCATAGCTTTACTAAGAAAACTAAGCTCATGGCATCCAGGACCATTACTTCATGGCGAATAGATGAGGAAACAGTGGAAACAGTGATAGACTTTATTTTGGGGGGCTCCAAAATCACTGCAAATGCTGACTGCAACCATGAAAAAAAGGTGCTTACTCCTTGGAAGGAAGGTTAAAGCATCTGCCTGCAATGTGGGGGACTCAGGTTCAGTCCCTGGGTCAAAAGATCCCCTGGAGAAGGAAATGGCAACCCACTCCAGTATTCTTTCCTGGAGAATCCGATGGACACAGGAGCCTGGTAGGCTATAGTCCACGGGATCGCAGAGTCAGACATGACTGACCAACTTCACTTTCTTTAAAAAGCATATTAAAAAGCAGAGATATTACTTGGTCAACAAATGTCTGCCCAGTCAAGGCTATAGTTTTTCCGTTAGTCATGTATGGATGTGAGAGTTNTCAGACATGACTGACCAACTTCACTTTCTTTAAAAAGCATATTAAAAAGCAGAGATATTACTTGGTCAACAAATGTCTGCCCAGTCAAGGCTATAGTTTTTCCGTTAGTCATGTATGGATGTGAGAGTTGGACCGAAAAGAAAGCTGAGCACTGAAGAAGTGATGCTTTTGAACTGTGGTGTTGGAGAAGACTCTTGAGAGTCCCTTGGACTGCAAGGAGATCTAACAAGTCCATCCTAAAGGAGATCTGTCCTGGAAGTTCACTGGAAGGACTGTTGTTGAAGCTGAAACTCCAATACTTTGGCCACCTGATGCAAAGAGCTGACTCATTTAAAAAGACCCTGACGTTTGGAAAGATTGAGGGCAGGAGGAGAAGGGGATGACAGAGGATGAGATAGTTGAATGGTGTCACCGACTCATTCTACATGAGTTTGGGTAGACTCCAGGAGTTGATGATGGACAGGGAGGCCTAGTGTTCTGCTGTTCATGGAGTTGCAAAGAATCAGACACAACTCAGTGACTGAACTGAACTGGTTACAAGGGATTTGATTTATTTCATACCTGAATGGTCTGGTGGTTTTCCCTACTTTCTTCAATTTAAGTCTGAATTTAGCAATACAGGGTTCATGATCTGAGCCATAGTTATTTGTTAACCTATATCATCCATGAAAATGAGTCTAGATTATAGATCTCCAGTTTTCCCTTTCCACGAGGGTAAGGCTTGGTGCTTACCCTTTACATACAGTAAGCAAGCAAAGGCTTAGATCACCAGCAAAATAAACCCATCAAAATCACCTTTTTTTTAAAAAAATCTGAAAATATTTTTTAAAGGCATTTTAATATTGGCACATATAGAAGTTTTACATTTTATGGTTAATATTAAGCTGACTATGATGTATCTCAGGCTTCCCTGGTGGCTCAGGCTGTAAAGAACCCTCCAGCATGCAGGAGACCCAGGTTTGATCCCTGGGTCAGGAGGATGCCCTGGAGAAGGGAATGGCTAATCCACGCCAGCTTTCTTGCCTGGAAATTCTTGCCAGGGACAGGGGAGCCTGGAAAGGCTATAGTCCATGGGATCGAAAAGACCTAGACATGACTGAGTGACTATCACACACACGTACATGATGTACCTGTGGGGTAAGTGGGTGAGAGCTTCTTAAACTTTTCTGAGCTCTGAGCCTCTGAAGGTCCTGCCTGGGAGAACACCGGCATCTCAGCTTGCCATCACTTGTTGGTATACAAAGCCACTGCTGAGCTTGTGGGGGCTTCTTTCTTCTGCTTATTGCTATTGTTTCAGGCCAGGTCCCTGCAGAGGCCTGCCTGGTCTGTTAAAGGAGGATGGCTCTGAGTGTTATTTCATTCTTTTATTATCACCTTGGTTATGACTCATCCTTGGTCAAGTTTCCAAGCCCTGGGTCTAATGTCTAGTCCATTTGGGTACACAAACCAATATCCTTGTCAGAAGTCTTTCTGCATCAGAACCTTTGAATCCAAGTGGTCTTAAACACCAACCCACATGAAATCTTCAAACTTTATGTGAGAGATCTAACACAAAGTGTTCTTTCCACATTCTGGTGATTCATCTGCCAAGCCTGATGGTCATTAGAAAGGACTGGAAGGGAGGCATAGCCTCACTACTTAGTGAATGAGTCACTCTCCCATTTCTTCCAATCAAGTCATTTTTTTCTTGATTGGATGGATGCAGAACTTGCAGCAGTATCAACACATACACACAGAATTCTGGAATGTTCATTTCAATATTTTATTATGGCATTGTCTAATGTTTCTCACTAGAATCAAAATCCTGAATGTGAGCTTAACACCTAAGTTTTTTCCTGTCCTTACTGCAGGATACAGAACACACTATTTTTTTATTTTTAAGATTTTTTTACATGGACCATTTGTAAAGTTTTTATTGAATCTGTTACAATATTCCTTCTGTTTTATGTTTTGATTTTTTGGCTGAGGCATGTGGGATGTTGGCTCCCCAATGAGGGTTGAATCCATATTCCTTTCATTGGAAGGTGAAATCTTAACCACTAGACTCCCAGGGAAGTCCCAAAATGCAATATTTTCATATATAATAGAACAAATATTTGTTGAATGAGAGAGTGAAGAAACTACATTATTTTTAATTCCAAGAAATTATATTGACTAGAGTAAATCACAGAATTAATATTTTTACCATAAAATAATATATCGTTGAGAGTTAAGAAGAGGGATTTGAAAACTACTTACCTAATTAGAAACTAGTTATAATAAATCAACCATTCAAAGAATATTTATTGGGTACCTATTATGAACTTAAAATATGTTAGGTTCTAGGATCACAAAAATAAATAAGATGCTGGAAATCAGGGAATTTATAGTCCAAGGAGGAAAACTAGTACATAGACAAACATTCATTTTTCAATGTAATGAGGCCAATAAAATGAGTATGAAACACTGGAGTTGCAGAGAACACATGGTTATGTAGTACCCTGTAACTCTCCCAGTAGAACACTCAGTACTCTCTAGGTAAGCACCAACTGAATAACTGCCTTCTCTAAAAGATTTTGAGCTCTGTGAGGTCAGTGGCTTTGTTTTTTATGTTTACTACAGCCTCCAAGTAACTAGCAGAAAACCTGGTACATAATAGGCACTAAATAATCTTTTGATTGAAGACTACATTTAAATGAATTTTGCTAAGAAGGTAGGGTTTCCAAATTTTGGGTCCCAGGAACCCCTTGATAACTCTTAGAATTACTGAGGATTCTAAAATGTTTATCTGGATTGTATGAATTCATATTTACTATATGAGTAATTAGCTTCCCCGAGGGTCTCAGCAGTAAAATATTTCACCTGCAGTGTAGAAGTCACAAGAGACATGGGTTTGAGCCCTGATTCGGGAAGATCCCCAAGAGTAGAAAATAGCAACCCCACTCTAGCATTCCTGCCTGGAAACTTCCATGGACAGAGGAACCTCACAGGCTACAGTTCATGGGATCACAAAAAGTTGGACACAGCTAAGACTGAGTGTGCAAGCATGGTGCCTCAGTAGTAAGCAGACTCTGCCTGAAACGCAGGAAATACAGGAGATGGGAGATTGATCCTTGGGTTGGGAAGATACCCTGGAGAAGGAAATGGCAACTCAGTTGCACAACTGGCCCTAAGGGTATTTCAAAACTACTGGTCTAAGGTAATTCATCTCTCCATCCAGTTATTGAGAAGTTCAAAAACACAATCAGCATTTGGCGTCCCCTCAAGTCACAGGATTTGGGTCAGCAATGGCAAAAGTATCCAGTTCATGCCATGAAATCTTGAGAACTCTATTTAAGGCTTCTAAAAGAAATAAAGGTATTCCCTTTCATGGCAAAGCCAGGAGAAAATGCCATCTCTCTCTTCCTCTGAATGTTGTGACTTGTGAAGCATAGCCATAGATGCCAGCTGGTCTGGGACTAGTCTGGCTTATGCCTATTGTCCTGGAGTGAGTATTAATAGTACCTCCTTTCAGTCTCCACAATTTCCCAGTTTAAGTGATTAATCAGGCAGGAAGTCACCCCAGGCAGGTGAATATGACACAAAGAATGGCAATAGCTCTTTTNTGAAACACTGGAGTTGCAGAGAACACATGGTTATGTAGTACCCTGTAACTCTCCCAGTAGAACACTCAGTACTCTCTAGGTAAGCACCAACTGAATAACTGCCTTCTCTAAAAGATTTTGAGCTCTGTGAGGTCAGTGGCTTTGTTTTTTATGTTTACTACAGCCTCCAAGTAACTAGCAGAAAACCTGGTACATAATAGGCACTAAATAATCTTTTGATTGAAGACTACATTTAAATGAATTTTGCTAAGAAGGTAGGGTTTCCAAATTTTGGGTCCCAGGAACCCCTTGATAACTCTTAGAATTACTGAGGATTCTAAAATGTTTATCTGGATTGTATGAATTCATATTTACTATATGAGTAATTAGCTTCCCCGAGGGTCTCAGCAGTAAAATATTTCACCTGCAGTGTAGAAGTCACAAGAGACATGGGTTTGAGCCCTGATTCGGGAAGATCCCCAAGAGTAGAAAATAGCAACCCCACTCTAGCATTCCTGCCTGGAAACTTCCATGGACAGAGGAACCTCACAGGCTACAGTTCATGGGATCACAAAAAGTTGGACACAGCTAAGACTGAGTGTGCAAGCATGGTGCCTCAGTAGTAAGCAGACTCTGCCTGAAACGCAGGAAATACAGGAGATGGGAGATTGATCCTTGGGTTGGGAAGATACCCTGGAGAAGGAAATGGCAACTCAGTTGCACAACTGGCCCTAAGGGTATTTCAAAACTACTGGTCTAAGGTAATTCATCTCTCCATCCAGTTATTGAGAAGTTCAAAAACACAATCAGCATTTGGCGTCCCCTCAAGTCACAGGATTTGGGTCAGCAATGGCAAAAGTATCCAGTTCATGCCATGAAATCTTGAGAACTCTATTTAAGGCTTCTAAAAGAAATAAAGGTATTCCCTTTCATGGAAAAGCCAGGAGAAAATGCCATCTCTCTCTTCCTCTGAATGTTGTGACTTGTGAAGCATAGCCATAGATGCCAGCTGGTCTGGGACTAGTCTGGCTTATGCCTATTGTCCTGGAGTGAGTATTAATAGTACCTCCTTTCAGTCTCCACAGTTTCCCAGTTTAAGTGATTAATCAGGCAGGAAGTCACCCCAGGCAGGTGAATATGACACAAAGAATGGCAATAGCTCTTTTGCCAGTATAAAGAAAGCAGAAAGAGAACAAAGGTAGTGTTCAAAGTCTTCAAACAGGAAGCAGCCAAATAAATCACAGACCAGAGCCAGAAAGACACTGACTCTGAATGACCCAAGGGCTAAGATTCCAGAATGGATTTCTATTCCAATCTCTCCTCACTTTAAAGATGATTTTGAATTTAGATCACTAGGCCCTGAATCAGAGAAGGCAATGGCAACCCACTCCAGTACTCTTGCCGGGAAGGTCCCATGGGTGGAGGAGCCTGGTAGGCTGCAGTCCACGGGATCCCTAGGAGTCGGACACGACTTCACTTTCACTTTTCACTTTCATGCATTGGAGAAGGAAATGGCAACCCACTCCAGTATTCTTGCCTGGAGAATCCCAGGGACAGGAGAGCCAGGTGGGCTGCCGTCTATGGGGTCACACAGAGTCAGACACGACTGAAGTGACTTAGCAGGCCCTGAATATTCATTGGAAGGACTGATGCTGGAGCTCCTATCCTTTGGCCAGCTGCTGCAAAGAACCAACTCATTGGAAACGACCCTAATGCTGGGAAAGACAGGGAAAGAGAAGGGGTCGATAGAGGATGAGATGGTTGGATGGCATCACTGACTCAAACTAAACTTAGGAGATAGTGAAGGACAAGGAGACCTGGCGCGCTGTACTTCATGGGTTCCAAACAGTCAGACAGGACTTAGCAACTGAACAACTACAACCACAAGGCCCTGAAGACGAAGGTAAACTAACTGAGTGCTCCCCCACCTCAAGTGACCGGTGGAGGGGCTTGGTGCAGGCTCTTCTACCTTTCTCTTGGTCACATAAATGTATCCTCACACATATTTCACAGAATAGCTTTTGACTGAGGTTTGTTTTTCTAAGAATTAAATTGCTGGGTTGGTCACAAAGTTCGTTCAAAAGATGTTATGGAAAAACCCAAATGAAATTATTGGCCAACCCAATACTATGTACCTTTCATAACAACACATTATGAACTCTGGATCTGTAGATATAAATCAACCTGACATCATTTTACTAAGTCCATCATACAAATATGACACTAACCCCCCCACACCCCAGATCGTGGGCATATAGGTTGTTTCCAGGTTTTTCCACCTGTTAATAATGTTCAAATGATGATTTTAATACATGAATTTCTTGCACTGTTGCTTATGATATGGTAGATTTCTAAATCTGGGATTTCTTGATCAAAGGGTTTGTGAGGATCATTATTCTTCAAAGTAAATAAAAAATATTTTTATGGAGGACTAAGGAATAAGTAAAGATCTCAAGATGTACCAGAAGAAGCAATGATCTGAATTCAGTGTTCTTCCGTCTAACGGTGAAGTTGGGGAAGGAGAGAGGTTTAGAAGCTCTTTAATTCATATCTTTTGTCATCACCTTTTGTCATCATCTTTTGTCATCACCTGACTGCTCAATTTACTCAAGTTTTCAGAAAGAGAATGTGGATGGAGAATAAAATGGGATATAACTCTTTCAGTTAGGGATTTTTTTTTCTCCCACTTGGCTTGTTGAGAAAATAAGTAGCTACATAAAATATTAAATACTCAATTAAATAGATACATATAATATTTGTTTATATGACAATTGATATTTTTATCAGCAACTAGAAAAGTGACTTTACAAATCAAGATAACATGCAGAAGATTAAACTATTAAAATCATTTATATTAACTTATGAGCCATATATATACATATATATAGATAGCCATATATAGGATTCATATATATATAGGCCATATATAGCCATATATAGGACTCAGTAAAGAGTCCACCTGCAATGCAGGAGACCCGGGTTCTGTCCCTGAGTTGGGAAGATCCTCTGAACAAAGGGATGGCTACCCACTCCAGTATTCTTGCCTGGAGAATTTTATGGACAGAGGAGACTGGCAAACTAGAGTCCATGGTATTGCAAAGATTCAGACACAACTGAGTGACTAACACTTGAGGCATATAAGATTAGGTTTAATAGTGCCTCTTTCAAGGCAGAAAACTAAAAACTTAAAGTTCTAGTGTTGACATATAACCACTTTAAACAAGTAAAAGGAGGTTATGATCTGAATATTTAGATTGTATTTCAACTGTTATTCATGTAACATGTGCTGTGTTCTAGATTTTATAGCAATGTCCACTTTATAAAAGAAATGTCTTTAATTCTCTTGCTAGCTATCTTTTTTGTCCCTCCAATATGGAGAAAAGGTTGGAAAGGCAGGTTGGAAGAAAGATTATGCTTACAATAAATAATCTGCTAATTTATTTGAATAATTATCTTCTAATTAAAGGATATAAGTGGCTAATCCAATCAGCAATTCACTCATTGCTTCTAGTTTTCAAAGACTAGATTTCATTCAGATTTTCATATCTATGGATTTTGGAGGTGTAAAATCATAGAGCAATTGCTAAAACTGGCTCAAGACACTGGAAAGATATAAATCACAAATCATAAATTTATGATGAGATTATCTGTGCATATTAAATATTAAATGTTGCCATGTACATACAATTGATGTATATGTGAAAATGAAATACATAATCTTGATACAATATTAAAAATGTTAATAAAAGAAGGATTCTCTCCTACCCTTCCTTCTTTCCCAGTACCATCAGTTTACCAGATATTCTTTCAGAAACAGACAAAAATATGTATGTGTGTGTATTACTGCTTTGTACATAAATGGTAGCCTTTTAAATATACTATCAAAAAGCATTATGCTTTTTCTTACTTCACACTGCAGTTGGCTTTCCAGATGCCCATGTTTCCCATATACAGAGGAAGTTGAGCATTGCAAATTTAGGTATCTGTGGGTGTTGTGGGATGGATGGTTCTGAAACAAATTCTCCATAGACAGGAGGGGTGACTATACACCATAGAGCTTCAATTCAGTACATACAGAGCATATAGTACTTTTTAACTAGCTGCATATGGTCCAAAATCTCTGTGGATTGTGACTGCAGCCATGAAATTAAAAGATGCTTGCTTCTTGGAAAGAAAGTTATGGCCAACCTAGACAACATATTAAAAAGCAGAGACATTACTTTGCCAACAAAGGTCCNAAAAAGGAAAAAGAAGAGGAAGATGAAGCAGAAGAAGATAAAGAAGAAGAAGAAGGCTGTCTCTTATACACATCTAGATGTGTATAAGAGACAGTTAAGAAGCAGAGACATTACTTTGCCAACAAAGGTCCATCTAGTCAAAGCTATGGTTTTTCCAGTAGTCATGTATGGATGTGAGAGTTGGACTATAAAGAAAGCTGAGCACCAAAGAATTGATGCTTTTGAACTGTGGTGTTGGAGAAGACTCTTGACTCCTTGGATTGCAAGGAGATCCAACCAATCCATCCTAAAGGAAATCAGTCCTGAATATTCACTGGAAGGACTGATGCTGAAGCTGAAACTCCAATACTTTGGCCATTTGATGCAAAGAACTGACTCATTTGAAAAGACCCTGATGTTGGAAAAGACTGAAGGTGGGAGAAGAAGGGGACAACAGAGGATGAGATGGCTGGATGGCATCACCAACTCAATGGATAAGAGTTTGAGTAAACTCCAGGAGTTGATGATGGACAGGGAGGCCTGGTGTGCTGCAGTCCATGGGGTTGCAAAGAGTCAGACATGACTGAGCAACTGAACTGAACTGAACTGATATGGCCTATTTAATCATTCTCCTATTGTTAGACATCTACATNGACAGATGATGGACAGGGAGGCCTGGTGTGCTGCAGTCCATGGGGTTGCAAAGAGTCAGACATGACTGAGCAACTGAACTGAACTGAACTGATATGGCCTATTTAATCATTCTCCTATTGTTAGACATCTACATTGTTTTTCTAAAATTATTATAAATAAAACTTAAGTGAATATCTTTGCACATGTCCTATGTATATGTGAGGAAATTCCTAGAAGTCAAAAGATATGTGCATTTTACATTTTGGCCAAATGGCCTTCTGCAGCAATCCAACCAGTTCCACTAATTGTGTGTGAGATACCTGCAAGCTTTACTCTCACCCATGAACTGTTCTAAACTTTTTGATATTTGCAGATCTGATGAATAAAAAAAGTATATAATTTTCATTTTGTTTGATTATAAATGAGTGTGAATCATTTTAACTATTGAAGAACTTTTATTTTTTTTCCTGCTGTTTATATCTTTTGCTCATTTTTGTTCTATTTAGGGTTTGGTTATTTTTATTAATTTTTTATTGTTGTTTATAGCATTAAAGAAATTAGCCCTCTGTATGTAACATGTATGTAAATAGGATTATTTAACTTTCTTATCTTTTAAAATTTTTATTATCCTTATTATACATACTTTCTCATCTTAAGATAGGTCATATTTACTACTGTAATAAATAAAATTCATCTGTTTTCTTCTATGGTCTGGATTTGGTATCAGTCTTAGAATGGTTGATTCCTAGATGGTTTTTAAAAGCTCATCTTCTTCTTCTAATTGTGAGTTTTACTTTTCTTATTTAAATCTCTAATCCACCTGAAATGTATTTTGGAATAATGAGTAAAATATTATTGAATATAATCTTTTCCTCAATCCATTTATTGACTAACCATCTTTACTCCACAAGGAGGCAATGCTACTTTGTTTCATTTAATTTGTTTTACCCAATAAATCACATGAAGATACATACATTTAAAAAACAAAAATATAATGTTTTAGTAATTAGCTATCCTAATTTCCCCTATATCTTGTCATTTTTCAGAATTTCTCTGGTTCTGATTCCCAAATTGTTCTTCAGAGGAGCAAGTAGTAGGATTTAGGAAGGTTTGGTTTTTTTTTCTAAAATAATATAATTCTATCTAAATTTATTTTTTAAACTTCAGACAAGAAAAGTTATTGCTTTGTTATTATTGATAAAAAGAGAAGATAAACCCCTAAGGGTGCAGATATGACATTAAATAAATTCCCTCTCCCCCCAACAAACTATTTCTAACATCGTTCCAGTGGGTTTTCCCTCAGAAGAACATTTCTGCATTTAGGTATCCCATTGTTGTTATGTGGGAAGTAGAGCATATTATCTGAATCCCTACAACAAAAGGAAATGGTGAGTATATATATTTTTTTCTCTTTTGCCGTGTTTTCTGATCTAGTTTCCACTAATTAAGCAGCAGTTTAGTCCCTTACACTTTGAAGTTTCACTCATTACCTGGCTTCTGTAAGTCAACAAAAGGCAACATCTGAGGCTCTCAGGATTGGGCCATCACTTTGTGGACTGCTAATTGAATGTAATTACTTTATTTTGTGCCAGGGTTCATACTTGTAACATTGCCTTGTAATAATTTAAATTGCCCGCATACTGCAAGGGGACTGTTTGACGCCAGAGCGGAGACGGCCAGGCAGCCACTTGGGCCTTAGAAGCAAAGTCCAAAGTAAGGAGACATTGTCATTTGGCTACCTACTCATTAGCTGCCCTCCATGCTGTCTGTTGTTTTGAGTGGACAGGATGTGTAGTCACTGAATCTTGCCCCTAAAAATATCTGTGAAAACATGCATTTGGGATGTACAGTAATTGGTTGCTTAGTTGATCGCAGATATTTTTAAAGACCTTGGGAAAAGGCAAGGTATTTTTAAACCATGACCTTACAATACCACTTTACTTCTCTCTCCCTTTCTCTCTCTCTCACTCTCTGTTCCTCCCTCCCTCCCTCCAAAAAGAGAGGAAGATAGAATTGTAAGGGAGCGAGGATCAAAACGATAATGAGCAGGTTATCCTTCATTATCTCATTTTGAGATATTTGAAAGAATGATGTGTGTCCTTGAAGAATAAACCCAAGCCCTCTTGCCATTTCTCTGGCCTAATATTTGGCAACCGGCTTGCTTCCAACAGGAAGTATTACCCAAACTTCAGTTTTTACTGCATGTTGGAAGAAAGTTTATTGTAGAAGAGGAAAATTACAAGCCTGAAGCCCTAAACAAGCTCTGGAAAAGCTCTTTGACCCACACACTAGGTGCAATCCAGGCCGAATTCTTGACTGTACTTCAGTGATTAATCACATGGTGAATCTGGGCTCACTAACTCTAATAATAGGGCTTGCTCTTGACTTTTTGTGAACCAGGAAAATAAGAACATCTTCCCTGAGTGTTAGAATCCTCCTCTTTTTGTTAATGGTGCCAGCAGGTCTACACCACTGGCAGTTAAAGCTAATGTGAGCCTTGTATTCTCAAATAACATTCAAGTTTAAAAAGAAAGCCACAGTTTTGAAAGAAAGGAGAAAACACATAGTAAACAGGAAAAAAAATCACTGAAAAATATAAAATGGGATAAAATTTAATTAAATTAAGTGTAAGTCTTACTTAAGTAAGACTAGCAATTTTAGTAAATGATTTTATGACTGCTTAAAACCCCTTCATGTTTAAAAATCATGTACTTGGGTCACAAATACAATAAATTTTCTCAAGATATTTCATACTAATAAAATTAAAGTATACTTTAAAAAAATAAAGTGTAAGTCTTTAATTTATCTGCTGCTGCTGCTGCTAAGTCACTTCAGTCGTGTCCGACTCAGTGCGACCCCATAGATGACAGCCCACCAGGCTCCCCTGTCCCTGGATTCTCCAGGCAAGAACACTGGAGTAGGTTGCCAGTTCTTTCTCCAATGCATGAAAGTGAAAAGTGAAAGTGAAGTTGCTCAGTCGTATCTGACTCTTAGCGACCCCATGGACTGCAGCCTGCCAGGCTCCTCCGTCCATAGGATTTTCCAGGCAAGAGTACTAGAGTCGGGTGCCATTACCTTCTCCGTTAATTTATCTGAATCCCCTGCAATTATTTCTTCAAGATGATTAGAAGAATAAAATGACTACCAAAGTAAAAGACACTAATTCTTTCCCAGTATGTGTATATTTAGTGTGTATGTTTTTAGATATAATTCACATACCATAAAATTCACCTTTTCAAATTGTACAAGTCAGTGATTTTTAGTATATATATTCAAAGTTGTTTGGCTATTACCACTATCTAATTCAATAGCATTTTAATCACCCAACAAAAAAACTTCATATCCATTAGCAATCACTCCCCATTTATCCCTTTCCCCACCAGCTTCTGGTGACCTCTTTACTAATTTCTGTCTCAGTAAATTTACCTAATCTGGACATTTCATGTAAATGAAATCATACAATATGTGGCCTTTGGGGACTGGCTTCTCTCAGCATGTTTTCAAGGCTTATCTACGTTGTAGTGTGTGTCAATACCTCATTTTTANCATAAAATATTAAATACTCAATTAAATAGATACATATAATATTTGTTTAAATGACAATTGATATTTTTATCAGCAACTAGAAAAGTGACTTTACAAATCAAGATAACATGCAGAAGATTAAACTATTAAAATCATTTATATTAACTTATGAGCCATATATATACATATATATAGATAGCCATATATAGGATTCATATATATATAGGCCACATATAGCCATATATAGGACTCAGTAAAGAGTCCACCTGCAATGCAGGAGACCCGGGTTCTGTCCCTGAGTTGGGAAGATCCTCTGAACAAAGGGATGGCTACCCACTCCAGTATTCTTGCCTGGAGAATTTTATGGACAGAGGAGACTGGCAAACTAGAGTCCATGGTATTGCAAAGATTCAGACACAACTGAGTGACTAACACTTGAGGCATATAAGATTAGGTTTAATAGTGCCTCTTTCAAGGCAGAAAACTAAAAACTTAAAGTTCTAGTGTTGACATATAACCACTTTAAACAAGTAAAAGGAGGTTATGATCTGAATATTTAGATTGTATTTCAACTGTTATTCATGTAACATGTGCTGTGTTCTAGATTTTATAGCAATGTCCACTTTATAAAAGAAATGTCTTAAATTCTCTTGCTAGCTATCTTTTTTGTCCCTCCAATATGGAGAAAAGGTTGGAAAGGCAGGTTGGAAGAAAGATTATGCTTATAATAAATAATCTGCTAATTTATTTGAATAATTATCTTCTAATTAAAGGATATAAGTGGCTAATCCAATCAGCAATTCACTCATTGCTTCTAGTTTTCAAAGACTAGATTTCATTCAGATTTTCATATCTATGGATTTTGGAGGTGTAAAATCATAGAGCAATTGCTAAAACTGGCTCAAGACACTGGAAAGATATAAATCACAAATCATAAATTTATGATGAGATTATCTGTGCATATTAAATATTAAATGTTGCCATGTACATACAATTGATGTATATGTGAAAATGAAATACATAATCTTGATACAATATTAAAAATGTTAATAAAAGAAGGATTCTCTCCTACCCTTCCTTCTTTCCCAGTACCATCAGTTTACCAGATATTCTTTCAGAAACAGACAAAAATATGTATGTGTGTGTATTACTGCTTTGTACATAAATGGTAGCCTTTTAAATATACTATCAAAAAGCATTATGCTTTTTCTTACTTCACACTGCAGTTGGCTTTCCAGATGCCCATGTTTCCCATATACAGAGGAAGTTGAGCATTGCAAATTTAGGTATCTGTGGGTGTTGTGGGATGGATGGTTCTGAAACAAATTCTCCATAGACAGGAGGGGTGACTATACACCATAGAGCTTCAATTCAGTACATACAGAGCATATAGTACTTTTTAACTAGCTGCATATGGTCCAAAATCTCTGTGGATTGTGACTGCAGCCATGAAATTAAAAGATGCTTGCTTCTTGGAAAGAAAGTTATGGCCAACCTAGACAACATATTAAAATGCAGAGACATTACTTTGCCAACAAAGGTCCGTCTAGTCAATGCTATGGTTTTTCCAGTAGTCATGCATGGATGTGAGAGTTGGACTATAAAGAAAGCTGAGCACCAAAGAATTGATGCTTTTGAACTGTGGTGTTGGAGAAGACTCTTGACTCCTTGGATTGCAAGGAGATCCAACCAATCCATCCTAAAGGAAATCAGTCCTGAATATTCACTGGAAGGACTGATGCTGAAGCTGAAACTCCAATACTTTGGCCATTTGATGCAAAGAACTGACTCATTTGAAAAGACCCTGATGTTGGAAAAGACTGAAGGTGGGAGAAGAAGGGGACAACAGAGGATGAGATGGCTGGATGGCATCACCAACTCAATGGATAAGAGTTTGAGTAAACTCCAGGAGTTGATGATGGACAGGGAGGCCTGGTGTGCTGCAGTCCATGGGGTTGCAAAGAGTCAGACATGACTGAGCAACTGAACTGAACTGAACTGATATGGCCTATTTAATCATTCTCCTATTGTTAGACATCTACATTGTTTTTCTAAAATTATTATAAATAAAACTTAAGTGAATATCTTTGCACATGTCCTATGTATATGTGAGGAAATTCCTAGAAGTCAAAAGATATGTGCATTTTACATTTTGGCCAAATGGCCTTCTGCAGCAATCCAACCAGTTCCACTAATTGTGTGTGAGATACCTGCAAGCTTTACTCTCACCCATGAACTGTTCTAAACTTTTTGATATTTGCAGATCTGATGAATAAAAAAAGTATATAATTTTCATTTTGTTTGATTATAAATGAGTGTGAATCATTTTAACTATTGAAGAACTTTTATTTTTTTTCCTGCTGTTTATATCTTTTGCTCATTTTTGTTCTATTTAGGGTTTGGTTATTTTTATTAATTTTTTATTGTTGTTTATAGCATTAAAGAAATTAGCCCTCTGTATGTAACATGTATGTAAATAGGATTATTTAACTTTCTTATCTTTTAAAATTTTTATTATCCTTATTACACATACTTTCTCATCTTAAGATAGGTCATATTTACTACTGTAATAAATAAAATTCATCTGTTTTCTTCTATGGTCTGGATTTGGTATCAGTCTTAGAATGGTTGATTCCTAGATGGTTTTTAAAAGCTCATCTTCTTCTTCTAATTGTGAGTTTTACTTTTCTTATTTAAATCTCTAATCCACCTGAAATGTATTTTGGAATAATGAGTAAAATATTATTGAATATAATCTTTTCCTCAATCCATTTATTGACTAACCATCTTTACTCCACAAGGAGGCAATGCTACTTTGTTTCATTTAATTTGTTTTACCCAATAAATCACATGAAGATACATACATTTAAAAAACAAAAATATAATGTTTTAGTAATTAGCTATCCTAATTTCCCCTATATCTTGTCATTTTTCAGAATTTCTCTGGTTCTGATTCCCAAATTGTTCTTCAGAGGAGCAAGTAGTAGGATTTAGGAAGGTTTGGTTTTTTTTTCTAAAATAATATAATTCTATCTAAATTTATTTTTTAAACTTCAGACAAGAAAAGTTATTGCTTTGTTATTATTGATAAAAAGAGAAGATAAACCCCTAAGGGTGCAGATATGACATTAAATAAATTCCCTCTCCCCCCAACAAACTATTTCTAACATCGTTCCAGTGGGTTTTCCCTCAGAAGAACATTTCTGCATTTAGGTATCCCATTGTTGTTATGTGGGAAGTAGAGCATATTATCTGAATCCCTACAACAAAAGGAAATGGTGAGTATATATATTTTTTTCTCTTTTGCCGTGTTTTCTGATCTAGTTTCCACTAATTAAGCAGCAGTTTAGTCCCTTACACTTTGAAGTTTCACTCATTACCTGGCTTCTGTAAGTCAACAAAAGGCAACATCTGAGGCTCTCAGGATTGGGCCATCACTTTGTGGACTGCTAATTGAATGTAATTACTTTATTTTGTGCCAGGGTTCATACTTGTAACATTGCCTTGTAATAATTTAAATTGCCCGCATACTGCAAGGGGACTGTTTGACGCCAGAGCGGAGACGGCCAGGCAGCCACTTGGGCCTTAGAAGCAAAGTCCAAAGTAAGGAGACATTGTCATTTGGCTACCTACTCATTAGCTGCCCTCCATGCTGTCTGTTGTTTTGAGTGGACAGGATGTGTAGTCACTGAATCTTGCCCCTAAAAATATCTGTGAAAACATGCATTTGGGATGTACAGTAATTGGTTGCTTAGTTGATCGCAGATATTTTTAAAGACCTTGGGAAAAGGCAAGGTATTTTTAAACCATGACCTTACAATACCACTTTACTTCTCTCTCCCTTTCTCTCTCTCTCACTCTCTGTTCCTCCCTCCCTCCCTCCAAAAAGAGAGGAAGATAGAATTGTAAGGGAGCGAGGATCAAAACGATAATGAGCAGGTTATCCTTCATTATCTCATTTTGAGATATTTGAAAGAATGATGTGTGTCCTTGAAGAATAAACCCAAGCCCTCTTGCCATTTCTCTGGCCTAATATTTGGCAACCAGCTTGCTTCCAACAGGAAGTATTACCCAAACTTCAGTTTTTACTGCATGTTGGAAGAAAGTTTATTGTAGAAGAGGAAAATTACAAGCCTGAAGCCCTAAACAAGCTCTGGAAAAGCTCTTTGACCCACACACTAGGTGCAATCCAGGCCGAATTCTTGACTGTACTTCAGTGATTAATCACATGGTGAATCTGGGCTCACTAACTCTAATAATAGGGCTTGCTCTTGACTTTTTGTGAACCAGGAAAATAAGAACATCTTCCCTGAGTGTTAGAATCCTCCTCTTTTTGTTAATGGTGCCAGCAGGTCTACACCACTGGCAGTTAAAGCTAATGTGAGCCTTGTATTCTCAAATAACATTCAAGTTTAAAAAGAAAGCCACAGTTTTGAAAGAAAGGAGAAAACACATAGTAAACAGGAAAAAAAATCACTGAAAAATATAAAATGGGATAAAATTTAATTAAATTAAGTGTAAGTCTTACTTACTTAAGACTAGCAATTTTAGTAAATGATTTTA
>SJYW01029920.1:365870-389670 GCA_006410735.1 Raphicerus campestris | reverse complement strand
CATAGAATACATATTGATACTGCACAAGATTAATAAGCAGCTTATGCTACACAGGATTCATCACAAAAGTTTGGCCATTCCCAAAATATTTCTTACCTGCTTACAAGGTGATCCCACTGATCACACACTTGGATGACCTGGCAATGGAAAATTGCTTCAGAAAACTCTCTAGGTACTTACTCATTGTACTTATCTCATTGCAGT
Organism: Raphicerus campestris; assembly: GCA_006410735.1. NCBI lineage: Eukaryota > Metazoa > Chordata > Mammalia > Artiodactyla > Bovidae > Raphicerus > Raphicerus campestris. The sequence goes on along the minus strand of SJYW01029920.1, from coordinate 389,466 downwards.
GACAAATGGACCACAGACTGGCAGCCAAGAAAGGAAAGAGATGCTCTGCCCCAGGTGAACCATCATTTTGCTGGGAAGGTAACACTTAAGGAAGGGGAGTCATTATCCTAAGACAGCATATAAGAAAGTGTGAGCAAGTCCCCATGTCAAGGGAAGGAGAATGCTTTCAGAGAGGAGCAAAGGAGGTTGGGAGGGCTACAGTCAATAATGAGTCCCCGGCTTTTATTGGCTGCACCCTCCCCAGGAAAGGTCTTTCTTTTACTGGGTTCTGCAGAGTGTGAGAGCTCCCCCTTCTGGCCTCCTCAGTTCAGTTCAGGTCATTTCAGTCGCTCAGTCCGGTCGGACTCTTTGGGATCCCATGGACTGCAGTATGACAGGCTTCCCTGTCCATCACCAACTNTTGGGCTCTGCAGAGTGTGAGAGCTCCCCCTTCTGGCCTCCTCAGTTCAGTTCAGGTCATTTCAGTCGCTCAGTCCGGTCGGACTCTTTGGGATCCCATGGACTGCAGTATGACAGGCTTCCCTGTCCATCACCAACTCCTAACTGTATTTAATTGAAGCTTCCCTTCATTAATTTTTGCAGTACCGACTGAAGATGTCATGAACGAAAGATAAATAACAAAATATGATTATATTTGCTGACATATTATAGCTATATATGTTTATTACTGTGCTGAGCCCTGTATTTTCATTTTATTATCTTTTATTATGTAGCATGCATGCAATTTTATTCCATAAAATCTTGGTATAAGAAATTCCACATTTAAAGAAAATCTCCAAATCAATTTAAATCTGTTCCTGTGATACTGTGATTTATAACTATATATATATATATATATATATTTCTTGTATTTATTTTTTTCTGTCACAGAGCTCCTAAAAACCCTTGGAATTTTCCAATTGATTAGGAACATTAAAAAAATATTTTTAGGAGGTGATTTTGGACCCTGACTAGGGATTGGGGCTGTTTGCCAGGAAAACCAACCCTGTAACTGGAGGGTTAGAAAGACTCAGCCCTCCCTACACCTCCAGAGAAGCAAGAGAAACAGAAGGTGAATCATTTGCTGGTGACTGATGATTTACTCAACCCTGTCTATGTAATTAAAGCCTCATAACGGAAGGAATAGATTCAAAGAATTTCCAGGTTGGTGGGCACATGGGGGTGCTGGGAGCATGACAGTTTTGAGAGAGCGTGGAAATCCCCTCCTCTTCCCCCACACTTTGCCTCATGTGCCTCTCCTGGGTGTTCTCAAGTCTTATTAATGCATGTGTGTGTCTGTGTGTGCTCAGTTACCCAGTTGTGTCTGCCTCTCTGTGACCCCCATGGACTGTATCCCACTAGGCTCCTCTGTCCATGGAATTTCCCAGACAAGAATACTAGAGTGGGCAGCCATTCCTTTCTCCAGGGGGATCTTCCCTACCCAGGAATGGAACCTAGGTCTCTTGTATTGCTGGCAGATTCTTTACTATTTAAGCCACCACAGAAGCCCCAATCCTAAAGAAACCAACCCTGAATATTCATTGGAAGGACTGATGCTGAAGCTGAAACTCCATCTTTTGGCCACCTGATGCAAAGAGCTGGTTTAACCTGATGCTGGGAAAGATTGAGGGCAGGAGGAGAAGGAGGTAACAGAGGATGAGATGGTTGGACGACATCACTGATTCAACTGACATGAGTCTAAGCAAACCGTGGGAGATAGTGAAGGACAGGGAAGCCTGGTGTGCTGCAGTCCATGGGGTTGCAAAGAGTCAGTCACGACTTAGTGACTGAACAACAATAACCAGGTACCTCCTATGGTGGCTCAGAGGTTAAAGCGTCTGCCTCTAATATGGGAGACCTGGGTTCGATTCCTGGGTTGGGAAGATCCCCTGGAGAAGGAAATGGCAATCCACTCCAGTGTTCTTGCCCGGAGAATCCCATGGACAGAAAAGCTTAGTAGGTTACAGTCCATGGGGTCGTAAAGAGTCAGACACGACTGAGTGACTTCACCTCACCTTGTATAAGTGTAATCAAACACTATTTGTCTGTACCCAGTGTATATTGCACTTGTGAATGCAGTTTTGACTGGTGTGTGAAATCCAAGGACGGCATTCTTGGACCTCTAATCTATAGTCAATGGGTCAGAAGCACCCGGGCTCCCTGATTGGCATTCAGAGTATGAGGGATAGGTTGTCTAATAGGCCTGTAGAACTTGGTGCTGTCTCCTGATAAAATGGAGTTGAATTGTGAGACACCCAGCTAGGATATGACAATGGCTTGGAGGTGTGGGAAAACTATGATCCCCAACTTTGGAATCAGTACAAGAACACTCAATTTTTTTCTCTGTTCCTACTCATGCAGCTGATGGAATGTTCTCTCTTGATTGTTTAATGGGGACTTTTTCTCTCCCTTGGACCATGCTGAGCACCGGGCCTGAACGTTTTAGAGATGAGTCCATTGGTCTGAGTTACCTTGATATGCTTAGTTTCTGAGTTCATGGAGTTTCTTGTAGCCAAGTGGCTCTGAATCAAGCGTGGGCATAAGTAAACACCTAGCAGCTTTTACTATTTAAAATTGTAAGTGTTCCTCAAGCTACGTGGGGAAACCAGGCGCTAGTCTCACCATTCATGAGCCAAAAATGTCCCAGTTAACCACCTCCTATGTCTATGGTTGTGGCTGGTGTTCAGTCACTCAGTTGTGTCCAACTCTTTGCACCCCCCTGGACTGCAGCACACCAGGTTTGCCTGTTCTATCTCCTGGAGCTTGCCCAAACTCATGTCCATTGAGTAGAGGATGCCATCCAACCATTTCATCCTCTGTCACCCCCTTCTCTTCTTGCCTTCAATCTTTCCCAGCATCAGGGTCTTTTCCAACAAGTTGGCTCTTCGCATCAGGTGGCCAAAGTATTGGAGCTTCAGCTTCAGCATTAGTCCTTCCAAAGAATATTCAGGGTTGATTTCCTTTAGGATTGATTGGTTTGATCCCCTTGCTGTCCAATGGACTCTCGAAGGTCTTCTCCACCTCTGCAGTTTCAGATCATCAAGTCTTCAGTGCTCAGCTTTCTTTATGGTCCAATTCTCACATCCATACATGACTACTGGAAAAACCATAGCTTTGATTATATAGACCTTTGTTGGCAAAGTGATGTCTCTGCTTTTTAATATGCTGTCTAGGTTTGCCATTGATTTTCTGGAGCAAGAGTCTTTTAATTTCATGGCTGCAGTCACCATCCACAGTGATTTTGGAGCCCAATAAAATAAGTCTGTCACTGTTTCTATGTTTACCCATCTATTTGCCATGAAGTGATGGGACCAGATGCCAAGATTTTCATTTTTTTGAATGTTGAGTTTTAAGCTAACTTTTTCACTCTCCTCTTTCAGCTTCATCAAAAAATGCTGTCAAAATCTTTCATCTCTAAGCTGGCTCCTGATGCCCTCTGAGACAATGAGATGATTCCTGGCTTGGGATGTTACAGATTCTTGAACATTTCTATCTTCTTTTTTATGATCCAAATCTTGAGGCTAGAAATTCATAACTCAAAACACAATTTCTGTCTAGCTTCTAGGGATGTGAAAAGACTCTCTTTTATTCTTTTTAGTGCTCTAGGTCCACGAACACAAAAACTTGTTAATATTTATATTGACTATCCTGGGGGCATTTCATTGTCACAACAACCCTATGAGGTAATATTATAAAGCTCATTAAGGAGGAGGAAGTTGAGGCCTACCTAGTGACATTTTAGAAATATATCCAAGATGACATTGTTAGTGGTTTCTGCTCAGTTGCTCAGTCATATCTGACTCTTTGAGACTCCATGGACTCTAGCTTGCCAGGCTCCTCTGTCCATGGGCTTCTCCAGGCAAGAATACTGGAGTGGGTTGCCATTTCCTTCTCCAGGAGATCTTCCCGACCCAGGAATCGAACCTCAGTCTCCTGCATTGCAGGCAGATTCTTTACCAACTGAACTAGTATTTTATATATAGTGAAAGTGACATCGCTGAGTCGTGTCTGACTCTTTGCGACCCATGGACTGTAGCCCACCAGGCTCCTCTGTCCATGGGATTCTCCAGGCAAGTATACTGGAGTGGGTAGCCTTTTCCTTCTCCAGAGGATCTTCCCAACCCAGGGGTTGAACCCAGGTCTCCCACATTGCAGGCAGATTCTCTACCAGCTGAGCCACAAGGAAAGCCCAAGAATACTGGAGTGGGTAGCCTATCCTTTCTCCAGGGGATCTTCCCAACCCAGCAACTGAACCAGGGACTCCTGCATTCCAGGCAGATTCTTTACCAACTGAGCTATGTGGGAAGCCCTGTGGTCCCAAAGCAATTTACTTGTAATTATCACTGAATTTGAACAGTAAATCTTTCTGATGACCTTTAAATTCAATTTGTCAATGGAAGAAATCCTTTGAAACTATCATTAACATTGTATTAAGTTTATAGAATACATTTTCGATGAGTTGGCAGGATTGTATTATTAAAATTGTCCAGGTTAGAATGTGATATGTTTGTCTATCTTTTCAATCTTTCTTTTTGACCTCTGATAAAGTTAAAAATTTTTTCTTTATATCAAGCTTGCTCATTTCTCATAATTTCTATACATTTTATATTAACTGTTGCTAATATAAATGGTTTTTTCATTATGTTATTGAGTTGATTATTGCTAATATAAAATAAAGCTATTATTTTAGTATATTTATCCTATATTAGACCAATCTTAATAGATCTTAGGGGTTTCAACAGTGTTAATTATTTTGAGAGATATTCTAGATGGAGAAATCATTTAATTGGTAAATAATAATTACTTTCTAAGAATAACACCTTTCCCCCACTTTGCTTATTGTATTGGCAGGAAACACAGACAATGGTAGTTGAAAAACTTTCAAACTTTTATAGCAAGTGATATAAGTCTGATGAAACTAAATTCTAAATCATCTAATACTTGAAATCATTGTTTTGGAGTAGAATCTTTGAATACAGGGCTGTAGTTGTGTTTATTCAATGAAATGTAATTCCAAGGGAGATCTCTTCTTTTAAAGGAAACTCATCATGAATGGGAAATGACTGAATTCCAACAAGACACTAATGCCTGCACGAGGCAAGGTCTTGGTACCTGAAATATCATATTTCATATATGATATATAGTTGAGTGGTTCTTTTCTAGAGCATTTTTCACTCACTCAAATGCAGCTCTAAGATGCGAAAATGTCTCCTTTGGGTGAAGGGCACATGGGGAAGTTTGTACCAAATACTAGTCTATATCGAAAGCAGCCCTGAATCAACATATTGTTTGTTGGTACAGGGATTTGGAAATTTATTCCTGTTGGATGCTTATTTCAAGCAGGGATGTATGACTGTTCACTTTTACTCTTTGCCATGGGCTCAAATAAAATGACATCATTAAAAATCATCTGAAAATAATTAGGATTGTGTCACTACTTGGATTCTGAGTGGGAACAAATAGGCACCTTGGCAGAGAAAGTGATCAGAGGCAATGCTAGGGAAACACTGAGCATTGGAATAGATAAAGATCTTTCGATATGGCCTGCAGTGGAGTCATGTGCCCTGGGGAGGATGCTGGAGAAGTGAACCCAGTGGGGATTACAGACCCTGGCCAAGAAATAAAACAGGTGTCCAAAATTTAAAAAAGAAAAAGCTGGCTATTAGGTTGCAACAGGGATCAAAACCCACAACACAATAAAGTGTCATAACCACCCAGACCAAAGCTCCAAAGCTAATGTAAAATGGATAATCGGAACAATTTTGACTAATGTTTTTCCTTTATTTTGCCAAGCACATGTTTTAGTGGTGATCTTACAAACTTACAAATACCTCAGAATTAGCACGCAGGGGTTCTTATCTGATTGATTCTTCATGTTAGTCACTGAGTCGTGTCCAACTCTTTGTGACCCCATGTATTGTAGCCTGCCAGGCTCCTCTGTCCATGGGATTCTCCAGGCAAGAATACTGGAGTGGGTTGCCATTCCCTTCCCCAGGGGATCTTGCAAACCCAGTGATCGAACCTAGGTCTCCCGTATTGTAGGCAGATTCTCTTACCATCTGAGCCACCAGGGACCCTGGTCCTTAATAAAATTTTTTCCTTGGTTTTAGATATGAACTCCTGAATAAGAGAGTAGTGATTAAGAGTAGAGTTCTGGCTATGAGTCTCAGTTCAGTTCAGTTGCTCAGTCATGTCTGACTCTTTGAGACCCCATGGACTGCAGCACGCCAGACCTCCCTGTCCATCACCAACTCCTGGAGTTTGCTCAAACTCATGTGCATTGAGTTGGTGATGCCATCCAACCATCTCATCCTCTGTCATCCCCTTCTCACTATGAGTCTACACTGACACAATCTCTTATTTTTCTCCAAATTTTCTCTGCAAAGATGTGCTTTGTAGAAAAATTGGCATGAGAAAATTAAGATAAAGGGGGTAGATTATCCAAGATAAGAACAATAACAACAAAAATGGAATAAATACACATAGTAGATATTAAAGAAATAATGAATGCACATAATTGAATTAATGATGGTATATGACATACAATCCTGCCTTGCTTTGCACTAAACAGATACTCTCAAGTACTTGGATATTGGCTATGAAATCTACCTTTTCTGATCTGTAGGATCAAAAATGCACCTCACTCAGGTTTCCCTGGTGGCTCAGTGATAAAGAATCTGCCTGAAATGTGGGGACCTCGGTTCGATCCCTGGGTCAGGAAGATCCCCTGGAGAAGGGCATGACAACCCACTCTAGTACTCTTACCTAGAGAATCCCATGGACAGAGAAGTCTGGCAGGCTGCAGCCCATACAGTTGCCCAGAGTTGGACATGACTGAAGTGACCAAGCAGCAAGTTTTTCCAGTAAAAAGTCTGTAAAATAGATAGTGCACTCTGTGGTCCACACAGAGGTTTCCATCATTTTGGTCCTTAATAAGGACCTGAAATTGTTGTTGTTGCTTAGTCACTGAGTTGTGTCCAAATCTTTTGTGACCCCATGGACTGTAGCCTGCTAGGCTTCTCTGTCCAGGCGATTTTCCAGGCAAGAACATTGGAATGGGTTGCCATTTCCTTCTCCAAGTGATCTTCCCAACATAGGGATTGAACCCCCATCTCCTGAACTGTCAGATGGATTCTTTATTTCTGAGCCACCAGGGAAGCCTTGATAAGACATTTACTTGTTGTTATATAGTAATATTTCTTTGACAATATAACAGAAAGGATGATATTAATGGTATTTAAATAAAAGTATAGAAAACTTTCACTTTTCCAGGATGTGAAAATTAATTGGTAAGTCAATTATTGAGGTTATTTGAAGATTAAGTGTTTGGAATGCATACACCAAATAAAAATAGCATGATTTAGTCAGCTTCTGATAGTTCACAAGGATTTTGTCATTCCTTATGATCCTTATTTTCAGTAATAAGCATTTCTAATTTACATTTAACTGTCACTTAAATTTTAAGCAACTAGAAGTTTCAATACATAATTCTGAATTAATTTCCTGAAGGTCAAGAAATGTCCTTGAAAGAGACATATTCTTCAAGTGACTTTGCTGTATAGGAAGTATATTTCCTGGAACGTATATGTCTCAGTGAACTTTATAGCACAGAGATGTTACTTATGATCGGAATGTTTGTAAAAAAAATATCATAATGATGGACTGTGGAGTTTCAATTTGGTAAAAGGAAAGTTGAAGACACACAGATGAATATGGATAGTGAAACGTGTATGGTCCATGGGTTTTACATTTTGTTGAGAAGAACGAAATGGTAGAATTAAGTGATGAGCTGGAATAACTGAATGTCATTATTGCTGAGTGAGAAGCTTGAAGTTGAGGATTTCAAGATAATGTAAGAATGAGAAATGAGGAAGGCAAGTAGATGACTGTGAGGTTGCTAATGGGAGGTGAAAAATAAAGATCCCTAGAGGTGAGGAGCTGAAAAGGCAGAGGAGTAAATTGTTGGGGGATCATTTTTGTAGAAGCTGTAGCCAAATGAAATGATGGAAGAGGAGTGAAAATAAAAGCAGTGATGCAGGTGTGATAGTCATCATCAGAGAATGAAGGATGTGGTTGGGATGTTGGTAGATGATGACTGAAGAATGTCTATTGAGCGGCAAAATCATATTCACATGGTGTGAACGTCCCAGAAAGTGCAAAGTTTGAAATAAGAAGTGAAGTGATTTTAGCTTCCCTCACACCACACCCCCATCCCACCCCTCTAAGTGTCTACATACAGCCGCTTCTGTTGTACAGCAGAAGCTAACACAACATTGCAAAGCAATTATCTTCCAATTTAAAATAATCAATTAAAAATAAGTGAGATGATTTGGAAGCATCAGTGGAGTCTGGAGGATACCAGATCTCCAGGGCTTGAACGATGCAAACAGTTATGGAACAGTATGCCGAGGAGAAGGCAACAGGAATCAGTATTACAGGCAAGAAGGTGAAGGAGATGTTCAGCGAGGTTAAAGGTCATAAAGGTTTGTTGATGACAACGTGCTCAGAAAGCACAATTAAAGGGCCAAAATAAGGGCGGTTGGAAAGATGGATCGGGCTCACAGGGGTACAGAGGTCCAGGGGACAATGGGGAGCCTGGGAAACTCAGGCTTCTTGGACTGATGGGATGCAGATAGGTTTAATGCAGAGACCTTGCGGAAAGGCAGGTAGGAGCCAGGTTGTAATGACTACAGGTTCCTGTTGNTCTGACACTGTTTCCACTGTTTCCCCATCTATTTCCCATGAAGTGATGGGACTGGATGCCATGATCTTTGTTTTCTCAATGTTGAGCTTTAAGCCAACTTTTTCGCTTTCCTCTTTCACTTTCATCAAGAGGCTCTTTAGTTCCTCTTTACTTTCTGCCATAAGGGTGGTATCATCTGTATATCTAAGGTTATTGATATTTCTCCCAGCAATCTTGATCACTTCTCAGCCTTTTGGCTAAGATCAAGTGTGTTCTTTTTAATAGCTGAGTCATATTCCATTGTGTGTATGTACCACAGCTTTCTTATCCATTCATCTGCTGATGGACATCTAGGTTGCTTCCATGTCTCAGCTAACTTCCTAGCTATTGTAAATAGTGCTGTGATGAACACTGGGGTACACGCGTCTCTTTGAATTCTGGTTTCCTCTGTGTATGCCCAGCAGTGGGATTGCTTGGTTGAATAGCAGTTCTATTTCCAGTTTTTTAAGGAATCTCCACACTGTTCTCCATAGTGACTGTACTAGTTTGCATTCCCACCAACAGTGTAAGAGAGTTCCCCTTTCTCTACACCCTCTCCAGCATTTATCGTTTGTAGACTTTTTGATAGCAGCCATTCTCACCAGCATGAGATGGTACCTCATTGTGGTTTTGATTTGCATTTCTCTGATAGTGAGTGGTGTTGAGCATCCTTTAATGTGTTTGTTATTCAGTTGTATGTCTTCTTTTGGGGAAATGTCTGTTTAGTTCTTTGGCCCATTTTTTGATTGGGTCATTTGTTTCTCTGGAATTGAGCTGCAGGAGTTGCTTGTATATTTTTGAGATTAATTCTTTCTCACTTGCTTCGTTTGCTATTATTTTCTTCCATTCTGAAGGCTGTCTTTTCGCTTTGCTTATAGTTTCCTTCATTGTGCAAAAGCTGTTAAGTTTAATTAGGTCCCACTTGTTTATTTTTGCTTTTATTTCCATTACTCTGGGAGGTGAGTCATAGAGGATCCTGCTGTGATTTATGTCAGAGAGTGTTTTGCCTATGTTTTCCTCTAGGAGTTTTATAGTTTCTGGTATTACATTTAGACCTTTAATCTATTTTGAGTTTATTTTTGTGTATTGTGTTAGAAAGTGTTCTTAGTTTCATTCTTTTACAAGTGGTTGACCAGTTTTCCCAGCAGCACTTGTTAAAGAGATTGTCTTTTCTCCATTGTATATTCTTGTCTCCTTTGTCAAAGATAAGGTGTCCATAGGTGCATGGATTTGTCTCTGGGCTTTTTATTTTTTTCCATTGATCTATATTTCTGTCTTTGTGCCAGTACCATACTGTCTTGATGACTATGGCTTTGCAGTATAGTCTGAAGTCAGGCAGGTTGATTCCTCCAGTTCCATTCTTCATTCTCAAGATTGCTTTGGCTATTCAAGACTTTTTGTATTTCACAATACAAATTGTGAAATTATTTGTTCTAGTTCTCTGAAAATACCATTGGTAGCTTGATAGGGATTGCATTGAATCTATAGATTGCTTTGGGCAGTATACATTTTCACTATATTGATTCTTCAGATCCATGGACATGGTATATTTCTCTGTCTATTTGGGTCATCTTTTATTTCTTTCATCAGTGTTTTATAGTTTTCTATAAATATGTCTTTTGTTTCTTTAGGTAGATTTACTCCTAAGTATTTTATTATTTTCATTGCAATGGTGAATGGAATTGTTTCCTTAATTTCCTCTTTCTGTTTTCTCATTGTTAGTGTATAGGAATTCAAGGGATTTCTGTGTGTTACTTTTATATCCTGCAAATTTACTATATTCATTGATTAGCTCTAGTAATTTTCTGGTTGTATCTTTAGGGTTTTCTATGTAGAGGATCATGTCATCTGCAAACAGTGAGAGTTTTACTTCTTCTTTTCCAATCTGAATTCCTTTTATTTCTTTTTCTTCTCTGACTGCTGTGGCTAAAACTAAACTATGTTGAATAGTAGTGGTGAAAGTGGACACCTTTGTCTTGTTCCTGACTTTAGGGGAAATGCTTTTAAATTTTTCACCATTGAGGTTAGTTTGCTGTGAGTTTATCATATATGGCTTTTATTATGTTCAGGTTAGATGGCTGGATGGCATCACTGACTCAATGGATGCGAGTCTGAGTGAACTCCAAGAGTTGGTGATGGACAGGGAGGCCTGGCATGCTGCGATTCATGGGGTCACAAAGAGTTGGACACGATTGAGCGACTGAACTGAATTGATGTTCCTTCTATGCCTGCTTTCTGGAGAGTTTTTTTTTATTATCATAAATGGATATTGAATTTGTCAAAGGCTTTCTCTGCATCTATTGAGACAATCATATGGTTTTTTATCTTTCAATTTGATAATGTGGTGAATTACATTGATTGATTTGTGAATATTGAAGAATCCTTGCATCCCTGGGATAAAGCCCGGTTGGTCATGATGTATGATCTTACTAATGTGCTGCTGGATTCTGTCTGCTAGAATTTTGCTAAGGATTTTTGCATCTATGTTCATCAGTGATATTGGCCTGTAGTTTTCTTTTTTTGTGGGATCTTTGTCTGTTTTGGTATTAGCGTGATGGTGGCCGCATAGAATGAGTTTGGCACTTTACCTTCCTCTGCAATTTTCTGGAAGCGTTTGAGTAGGATAGGTCTTAGCTCTTCTCTAAATTTTTGGTAGAATTCACCTCTGAAGTCATCTGGGCCTGGGCTTTTGTTTGTTGGAAGATTTTTTATTACAGTTTTGATTTCTGTGCTTGTGATGGATCTGTTAAGATTGTCTATTTATTCCTGGTTCAGTTTTGGAATAAAACTCTTAATAAAATGCCAGTTGTTTCCCACAGCCTATAACATGTTTGATTTCTTAGACTATAGCATGTTTTCACACTTATGAATGCCCATCACTGTGTGCCCTCACCCAAAATGAGACAATAATTTGTTAAATCTGCTGTTTTAAAACTGAAAACTTATATTTCAAACTGGATTTGTCTTTTATTAATTACTATTTGTCTTTAGTAATTACTATTAATTGGAAAAGCATTTCTTATTAATTAGCCATGACACTAAGAATATAACTTTTAATTTTCAGGGATTATATTTAATACATACATATTTTAAAAATTGCTTATTCTATATTTGCATTCAATGTTGATAACTTCAAAGAATTTTAAGTTGCATATGCTAACTATTGAAAACATGAAAAGAGAAAATTGCAAAGAGAAAGTAATAATCATTTAAAATTTCACCATTAGAAGGTCAACATTCTTATTTCAGTGAACGTATTTCCACATATCACATAATCCTTCTATTTGGAGAGATTTAAGATGTCAAATGTATCATGTCTTAAGTATATTTATATATACATATTTATTTATTTATATACACATACATATATATTAGTATCTGTTTCTGGATTTCTTTTGATGTTTGGTTTCATATCTTATATTGTTCTGTACATTTATGGACAGTTCACCATATGCTGTCCCACACATCAAGCAGTCACATACTAATTCCATGACATTCCTCTGTTTCTGAATTATCTTGTCTATTAATAATTTATTGATAAATCTTAAACTTTTTCAACTACTTTCCTTAAATATTGAACTGCTCATGGAACATGTACCAAGAAATTATATGTTTAAGTGAATACGAAGGCAATAATTATAAATTAGATTTAATTTTCTGGTATATTTATTTGCTACTTTGTAGGTATAAAGGAAAACTCCAAGTTTTGTTCTTCATATTTTTCCTTTCCTCCATGGTCAGTCATAAAATCTCCTTAAAATTTTGTCACTTTTATGCAGAAATCTTCCTCATTTACTTTTCTTGAGAATTGTTTCCTGGAGAAACAAAATAGAAACAACAAATCAGCCAGCCAATTAGCAAATAAAAATAAACATTAAAAAAGAGAAAAACATGAAAATAAGTTCAGATGCCCTCCCTGCACAAGTGTAAACTGAACTTCTAACCATCAACTTCTTATAATCCAATAAAATCCATAGGGTTGACATTCATGCTGGAAAAAGCTCTGCAGACTGTGCAGACCCAAGAAAGTAGTTTGAAAATTGCTACTCTCACTTGGGTCTCTTTAGACCTCTGACCAACAACACCTTTGGAAAGCCAAGAGGTGAACTGAAAATCTAAGGCCACTCCCCATCTGTTGTGGGCTGAATTATGTCTTTCACAAAATTCATACACTGAAGTCATAACTCTCAGTATCTCAGAATTTGAGGTTGCCATATTTGGAAACAAGAATGTTGCATATAAAATTAATTAAAATGAGGTTATATTGGACTAGAATGGGCCCCTAATCCAATATAATTAGTATCTTTATTCAAAGGGAACATTTGGGCATAGAAGTGTGCCAGGGAGGTGTCATGAATGGAGTTATGCTGCCACAAGCAAAGGAGCTACCAGAAACCAGGAGAGACCTGGAACAGACCCTTCCCTAGCGTCTACAGATGGGGCATGAAGGGGCATGAACCTGCCAACAACTTGAGCTCAGACTTAAAAATTCTAGATAACTATGAGGCAATCATTTCTGTTAAGTCACTGACTTTGTGAACCATGATTATGGGTGCCAGGTCACTAATATACCATTTTTTTTTATTTTAAAATATATTTTGTCAGTCTCTACTTTCCCTGTACCAATCTTTCCATTACCTGTGGCAGCAAATTGTCTGACTCTTACGGGCACATATATAATATTAATTATCTTTTCAAAGAGAATAATTAACTCCATGTGATCTTCCTAACGTTATTCCTTCATGTTTGTTTCCCTTTCATATACCAGGCTTTTATGAATCTGAGGACCATGAAACACCATCAGGAATGTGTGTCTCTCATGAGGGCAGGTAGGATGTGCCCTCACAACAGAGATAATTACCATCACTTCGGCACTAAAACTACCAATAAGAACAGGGCAGAGGGAATCTCTGCAGTCTAGACTGGAACACACAGTGGGTAGAAATGACGCTGCCTCTCGTGAAGGCAATGGCCCGACATGGAAGTATCCCCGGAAAGGCTCAGTGATCTGAAGGCCCACACAGTGTGTTGCCTTNGGATGTGCCCTCACAACAGAGATAATTACCATCACTTCGGCACTAAAACTACCAATAAGAACAGGGCAGAGGGAATCTCTGTAATCTAGACTGGAACACACAGTGGGTAGAAATGACGCTGCCTCTCGTGAAGGCAATGGCCCGACATGGAAGTATCCCCGGCAAGGCTCAGTGATCTGAAGGCCCACACAGTGTGTTGCCTTTCTCACCTACAGATTCAAAGCACACAGTCCCTTCCAGGGGTTGGTAGCAGGTTACTCACTTATTTTCCACATCCTGGATGGTGTCAGGCAGAGGTAGATGTCTGGTTTCGGGCTGGAGAAGGACCAGAAGACTAGCAATGATGGGACACACTCCATAGATGATCCAGGGCAGAGTGGGTAGATACACCGCTAGGGTCATCAGCAGGGGAGCCAGTGCTGCGCCACACCTACTAGCCATCATATCTATGCCTGCAGCTTTTGCTCTAAATAATGATAAGTAAGAATTTTTGTAATAATTCAGTAAAAATCTGCACTTGTAATTTATGATCTATTATTTTGACATGAATATGGAAGACAATAAAAAGCAATTATTAAATACTTGGGCTTGATGACCAACATTTATTTTTGCAATTTACTCTGTGATTTTCCAGCTGTCTTTGNATGCCTGCAGCTTTTGCTCTAAATAATGATAAGTAAGGATTTTTGTAATAATTCAGTAAAAATCTGCACTTGTAATTTATGATCTATTATTTTGACATGATTATGGAAGACAATAAAAAGCAATTATTAAATACTTGGGCTTGATGACCAACACTTATTTTTGCAATTTACTCTGTGATTTTCCATCTGTCTTTGTCAGGGTCAAAGTGTGAAAGACTCATTGTCATAACTAAACAGAACATCACGCACTAGACCTATTCTAACAAATGGCACAAAAAGTTAATGTAATGAAGCACTGAAGTATCGCTTAGGACAGTGCATCACCCCAAATCAGCTTTTTCAATAAACTGTGGCTATAATTGCTGTTAGCATATCACTGGTACAGTTAAAAACAATTGCTTTACACCTGTGGCTGATTCATGTCAATGTATTGCAAAACCAATACAGTATTGTAAAGTAGAATAAAGTAAAAATAAAATTTTAAAAAATGTACATTGAAAAGAAAAAAAAAGCATTTCCTATTAATTTCCTATTATGCTTATTCCTGCAGCAACCATCAGTTAGCTGGGAAAGTTTTGTTTGTTTTGGGTGGCAGCAGAACATTCATAAACTCATATACCTGACAAGAGTGGGGAGGAGTTCAACAAAGTGGACAGAAATACTGGTGTTAGAGGCAGCAACACAGCCCATTCCCACACTTGCCAAAGTCACACGCACGGCCTGCATTTCTGGAGACAAGAAGATCAGAGAGATTAAAATAACTATGTAGAAGGAATCAGCATCCACCAAATTTAATCAGGGGAAAAAAAAAACCTTACTGCTTTACCTGTGTGTTTGAAATATATTGTAGAAAATTGTACAGTGGCAGTGATCATGGGGTGGCTGAACACATGAAAAATGTAAAATTATAAATATAGGTGGTAAAAAGTACATAAAGGTATCTGGATTAATTGCAGCAGATCTCTTCACATAGGTGAGATTTACTGGAGAAGCAGAAGAAAAAATGAATCTGGCAGAAATTTGCTTTTACTTATTCAGTCCAGTATTTGTTATATCCTAATGGTAGAATGTAGGACTATCATACAGTCAATTCCTGAATCTAAGGCTCATCTCTAACCTTGAGGAGTTTATGATTAAAGTGCAGAATTTAAAGTTATCAGTCATCCTGGTGTACCTGGGAATTAGCAGATTTTAATAAGGTGAGACTTTCATTGATAAAATCAGAAAAGTCCCAGGTGAAACCAAGTGAGTCAGTCAACCTAGGGCAGATACAGCATTGCCATGGGGTAAGCATGACACCAGAGAGTACTAGAAGGACAGGATTAATCTCTGAAAGGACAGGCAGAAGATCTAGATCTAGATCAACTTTATTTTATTTTATTAGGAAACCTACTAGGAAAAAATGGAAGAATGGAAACCTACTAGGAAAAAAAAAAAAGAAGTCAAAATTTGTTGCTGTTGTTGTTTAGTTGCAAAGTCATGTCTGACTCGTTTATAACCCCAAGGACTATAGCCCCTCCAGGCTCCTCCATCCATGGAATTTTCCAGGCAAGAATACTGGAGTGGGTTGCCATCTACTTCTCCAGGGGATGTTCCTGACCCAGGGGTAGAACCCACATCTTCTGCATTGGCAAGCAGGTTCTTTACCACTGAGCCATCAGAGAAGTCCCAATTCAAAATTAGGGAAACACTTGTTCCCTATGTTCAAATGTTCAAAGAATCAATTTTCTGAGCAATATAAAAAGAAATCTAATTATAGCTATATAATATTGGGAACAAATTTTACTGTAAGGCAGTAAGCCTGCATCATCAATGATATTCTGAGGAGCAGAGCTGACCAGTCTATGAGGATGTAAAACACATTTCTGCATTGGGAGATGGCAAAACATTGTGCCCACTAAGTTTCTCCTAGTCATTACATAACATCATTCTTTTTTTCTTCTTTTTTTTTTTGTTATTTTTCATTCAAATTCATATTATTTTGATTAGTTTATTAGCTATATTTTTCTAATGTCTTTTATGCATATGTTTTATTTTTTATTTTATTTTTATTTTATTTCATTTTTAAAATTTTATTTTTACTTTATTCTAAGTTACAATACTGTATTGGTTTTGCCATACANGAAAAGAAAAAAAAAGCATTTCCTATTAATTTCCTATTATGCTTATTCCTGCAGCAACCATCAGTTAGCTGGGAAAGTTTTGTTTGTTTTGGGTGGCAGCAGAACATTCATAAACTCATATACCTGACAAGAGTGGGGAGGAGTTCAACAAAGTGGACAGAAATACTGGTGTTAGAGGCAGCAACACAGCCCATTCCCACACTTGCCAAAGTCACACGCACGGCCTGCATTTCTGGAGACAAGAAGATCAGAGAGATTAAAATAACTATGTAGAAGGAATCAGCATCCACCAAATTTAATCAGGGGAAAAAAAAAACCTTACTGCTTTACCTGTGTGTTTGAAATATATTGTAGAAAATTGTACAGTGGCAGTGATCATGGGGTGGCTGAACACATGAAAAATGTAAAATTATAAATATAGGTGGTAAAAAGTACATAAAGGTATCTGGATTAATTGCAGCAAATCTCTTCACATAGGTGAGATTTACTGGAGAAGCAGAAGAAAAAATGAATCTGGCAGAAATTTGCTTTTACTTATTCAGTCCAGTATTTGTTATATCCTAATGGTAGAATGTAGGACTATCATACAGTCAATTCCTGAATCTAAGGCTCATCTCTAACCTTGAGGACTTTATGATTAAAGTGCAGAATTTAAAGTTATCAGTCATCCTGGTGTACCTGGGAATTAGCAGATTTTAATAAGGTGAGACTTTCATTGATAAAATCAGAAAAGTCCCGGGTGAAACCAAATGAGTCAGTCAACCTAGGGCAGATACAGCATTGCCATGGGGTAAGCATGACACCAGAGAGTACTAGAAGGACAGGATTAATCTCTGAAAGGACAGGCAGAAGATCTAGATCTAGATCAACTTTATTTTATTTTATTAGGAAACCTACTAGGAAAAAATGGAAGAATGGAAACCTACTAGGAAAAAAAAAAAAGAAGTCAAAATTTGTTGCTGTTGTTGTTTAGTTGCAAAGTCATGTCTGACTCGTTTATAACCCCAAGGACTATAGCCCCTCCAGGCTCCTCCATCCATGGAATTTTCCAGGCAAGAATATTGGAGTGGGTTGCCATCTACTTCTCCAGGGGATGTTCCTGACCCAGGGGTAGAACCCACATCTTTTGCATTGGCAAGCAGGTTCTTTACCACTGAGCCATCAGAGAAGTCCCAATTCAAAATTAGGGAAACACTTGTTCCCTATGTTCAAATGTTCAAAGAATCAATTTTCTGAGCAATATAAAAAGAAATCTAATTATAGCTATATAATATTGGAAACAAACTTTACTGTAAGGCAGTAAGCCTGTATCATCAATGATATTCTGAGGAGCAGAGCTGACCAGTCTATGAGGATGTAAAACACATTTCTGCATTGGGAGATGGCACAACATTGTGCCCACTAAGTTTCTCCTAGTCATTACATAACATCATTCTTTTTTTCTTCTTTTTTTTTTGGTTATTTTTCATTCAAATTCATATTATTTTGATTAGTTTATTAGTTATATTTTTCTAATGTCTTTTATGCATATGTTTTATTTTTATTTTATTTTTATTTTATTTCATTTTTAAAATTTTATTTTTACTTTATTCTAAGTTACAATACTGTATTGGTTTTGCCATACATTGACATGAATCAGCCACAGGTGTATATGAGCTCCCAATCCTGAAGCCCCCTCCCACCTCCCACCCTATATCATCTCTCTAGATCATATGAAGTAAGCTAACAGGGAATTGAAAAGGGTTTTAATATGCTTAAACTCTTCTTCCTGCTCTACATTCTTTCACTACTTGAAGAAGAGGATTTTTTTTTTCATTTCCTGGAAGACTTCCATAAGCAAGAGATGTAGTTATGGTGACTTAACCCCACAGTCACATGTGGATACATAGATATGGGGAAGTAGACCAGTCATCAAAGCTGGCAATGAGGAGCCCAGAGTGGGTGACCATATTGTGTCCTAACCTGGAATAGAATTGCAAGACCTTGCCCCTCCATGTTTGTTATTAAGAGTGAATGACTGTATGTGTGCTCTGTCATGTCCAATTTCTTGTGACCCCACAGATCTATAGACTGCCAGGCTCCTCTGTACGTGGGATTTCCCAGGCAAAAATACTGGAATGGGTTTGCATTTCCTCCTCCAGGGGATCTTCCTGGCCCAGGGATTGAACTTGCATCTCCTGTGGCTCCTGCTTTGTCAGACAAATTCTTTACCACTGAGCCACCCGGGAAGCCCGAAAGAGTGGACAGGTGAAGAGAAAGTGAACAATTGCTTTTCTGGAGAAACTGTCCAACATTTCCATAATGGAGTGAATATAAACATATGCCTGATTTGTCCCTCAGCGACACGTGACTCATTTCTCAACAACTTAGCAGAGTTTCTCACTAACAATCATATTGGTTTGGGAGGAATACTTAGCCCTTAATTAGTATCTCTCTTTAATCCTGGCTTCCAATGAGTGTGATCAATTGCAGTCCCTGAAGGAGTAGAAAAAGACCCTTCATTTCCCCATAGCCCAGTCTTCTCTCACCTTGGGGAACAAACGTGTTGACCAAAATGGAAAGTCCCACCAGAAACATGAAAAGCGTCTGGGTTGGTCGACGGCCCATGTGATTCAATACTGGAGGTATAAGACATCGGGTTAAGCCAGTGAGAGCTCCAAAGATGACCTGGAACAGGAATATATTGCTCCCAAAGTGTTGTAGGTTGATGAAGATGCCAAAATAGGGTATTGTGGTTCCAAATCTGTAGTAAACAAACGAGGAAAGACAGAAGCCATAAAATTTAGAGCCCAGATGCTACAGTTGATGATTATATTCATCCAGGCAGCTAATGGTCAAGGTTAAAGAATAAAGTCCCAATCTGATTTCCCCAATTTTAGAGGTAAAATTATCATAAATAATTACATGGAGTCACTTGGACTGAAAAGAGATCAAACCAGTGAATCCTAAAGGAAATCACCCTGAATATTCATTGGAAGGACTGATAATGAAGCTGAAACTCCAATACTTTGGCCACCTGATGTGAAGAGCCGATTCACTGGAAAAGATGCTAATGCTGGGAAAGACTGAGGGCAGGAGAATAAGGGGATGACCTAGGATGAGATGGTTGCATGGCATCATCAACTCAATGGACATGACTTTGAGCAAACTCTGGGAGATGGTGAAGGGCAGGGAAACCTGGCTTGCTGCTGTCCATGGGGTCTCAGAGTAGGGTACGACTGAGTAACTGAATAACAAATATACGAAAACGATACTCCTGTCTTTCTTTTGTCTGAGTCCCTGAGCATAGAGCTGGCAGTGACAGGAAAGCATACCTGCTCTGATCAGCAAATTGGATGCTACATAGAAATTGAATGGAGAAGACTAAAACTAGGAATTTAGAAAAAGAAATACTTTTTGAGGTTTGTCTGTATGCCGTGAGTCTGACATCTCCTACCCCAATATTGTAAACCATTTCTCTTTTCTCAACTAGTGATTAAAGCTGTGAAGATACCATGTGTGTCTTCTTGAATTGGGAGCATAATATCCTGGGTTTTAACACAATTCTGGGGAATTCAAAGTTCGTATACGATCTATTAGGGCTAAGAGAACATGTGAGAATTCAGAAGACCAAACATATATCTACTGCACCATCAGAAGTGGAATCAAATATTCCAACTTGGGATCAACCTTTTACCCAGAAAACATCTAAGGGAAAATAGTCCACTTTAATGATCTACTACACACCCAGAGAGAGCTACACTTAGACGTTACAACAGAAGAAACACCCCAGACCACAGCAACTGCAAGCAAGTCCTCTCTTGACCATTATCTCTGCTTTTTCTTTCCCCTCTGACTGTCTAGGATTCAGGAACAAAAGTCTGTGTCCTAGTGGGTATGGAAAAGGTGAAAAAGCACAATGCAGTTAAATACAGGAGCAGTCTACTAGGGTATTCCTAGGAAGATGTAAATTGTACAATACAATAGCTACTTTCTTAAACTTGGGGAATGTCTATATTGTCATGTATGCTTTTCATTCTTGATTGTTAAATTTTCAAAAATTTCAGTCTAGGTTCGATGCAGGATACAGGATGCTTGGGGCTGGTGCACTGGGATGACCCAGAGGGATGGTATGGGAAGGGAGGTGGGAAGGGGGTTCAGGATTGGGAACACATGTACATCCAAAGCGGATTTATGTTGATGTATGGCAAAACCAATGTAGTATTGTAAAGTAAAATAAATAAATAAGAAAAAAATAAGAAAAGTAAAGGAAAAAAATTTAGAATTATATTTAAAATTTCTCCTTTTGACTCTGCCAAAATACAAGTACTTATATACTCTCATGACATAATGAATGAGATTTTCACAGGAACCATTGTGCTAACACTCAAATATAGTGTTAATCATTCAGTCATGTCCGACTCTTTGCTATCCCATGGACTGTAGCCCACCAGGCTCCTCTATCCATGGGTTTCTCCAGGCAAGAATACTGGAGTGGGTTGACATGCCCTCTTCCAAGGGATCATCCTGACCCGGGGATCCAACCCAGGTCTCCTGCATTGCAGACAGATACTTTACCATCTGAGTCACCTGGGAAGCCCCAACACTCAAATAAGCTGAATTCAAATTGAAAACAAGTAACAGTTCACCAACACTGGAGTACATGTAGACATTGTAGCTTAATCATCTAGTGGAAAATAAAGTCCTAGAGAGGAGAACAGCCTACTGTTATACGCAACAGAATGGATGAATCTTTGTGAATGAGTATAAAGAAAGGAGGCTGTCTCTGAACCCATCTGTCATTTACATTACGTAAAAGAATCAGGCAACACTCATCTGTAGTGCAGAAGATAAGAACTATCGCTTTTATTATTTTATTTTATTTTATTCTACTTTACAATACTGTATTGGTTTTGCCATAATTTGACAAGAATCAGCCACATGTGTACATGTGCTCCCAATCCTGAAACCCCCTCCCACCTCCCACCCCATATCATCTCTCTGGATGTATACTATCATGTAAGAAATGAAGTGCCAGTTTATGTTTGATACGGGATACAGGATACTTGGGGCTGTTGCTAACTTTTATTTTTCACAGGAGAGGGTAGTGAGGAGAGAATAGTCAGGAAGTGGTGCTGGTGATGGTTGTTGTGCAACTGGATAGTTCATAGGAACTCCTGGGAAATTTGCATTTTCTGCCTTGATCTGGAGGTTGGTTACATTTTTGCATATTGACATATTCATGGATTTGTGTATATTCTTAATCTCTTCGGGTTTATGTGTCATTTTTAATTAAAATATTTTATTATAAAAGTATTTCTTGCACACAGGAAAAATAAAGAGAATAATATGTACCCACCATTTCAGTACATTGTCTAATTGCTTTACTTATATACTCACTTAATAGCATTAAAGTTTTACAGATACAACTGAGGCTCCCTGTGTGTTCCTTCTTCATCTCTTCTCTTTCGGTCCTCCCAAAAGGGCTGATATTTACCATTGACATGCTTGCTCTTCTACTCTTGTTACACAAGTGTATATCCTATGCATACTGGTGTAGTATTGTATATAAGATTGTTTTACCTTTTTTCAATGTAAAACAATTGGAATCATGCTGATTAATCACAAATCATTCTGAATTTTTCTTTTTCATTTTGTTTTTACAGCTGCATCTATGTTGGTGCAGTTGACCCTAGTTCAGTCATTTTAACAGCTGTAAGATATTACAGTATACAAATGTACAAATTTGTACAGATTATATTGTACAAATATACTACAAATTATTCATTACTTTTCTATTAGCAGGTTAGAATTTCTGTCTTGACCTGGAGGTTGGTTACATTTTTACATATTGACATATTCATTGATTCATATATATTCTTGATCCCTTCATGTTTCTGTTTTTAAATTTTGCTTCAATTAAATTGAAAAATAAATATAGAAAAATAAGTGCTAAGATCTGTTCTTAATGGAAGTTCTCAACATCAGTCTCCAGTGAAGAGACAGATAGAGTGATAAAATCTAACTAACTCTTCATCATACAATCAGTTTCTTATGAGTCTTAGCTGGTTTTTCCCTCATCTTTTATTTTCAAATCACCATCTCCCTCTCACAACACTTTTGTAACCTTTGAAATAAATAGTTTTATGCCCCAACTCTTTGAATGTTGCCATGCACTGTGAGCAAGCCCACCTCACAAAGAACAGAAGACAGATTCTTTTTCGCAGGTTGGGTGTGCGGAACAAGTCAAACACAGTAGTCTTCATCTGTGCTGTCTTCAGCTCCTCCCGCATGGTCACTCTCAAACCCTTCAACAACAGCAAACACATATCATTTGCCAACATAATTTAAGGATCCCAAAAGGACAGAAATGATATATCCCCTTTCTTTCTGCATGTGTGTGCTAAGTCACTTCAGTTGTGTCTGATTCTTTGCGACCCTATGGACAATTCCCCACCAGGCTCCTCTGTTCATGGGGTTCTCCAGACAAAAATACTGGAGTGGGTTGCCATGCCCTCCTCCAGGGGATCTTCTCAACCAAGGGATCAAACCCACATCTCTTCTACCTTCATTGGCAGGCAGGTTCATTACCACTAGCATCACCCAGAAAGCCCCTCCTTCTTTCTAGTGTAACATATTATACATGAAACCACAAGTGTGAATGTGATATGAAGGAGTATGTAAGGAGTTAAGGGAAACTCCAGGAAATTAAATGGCAACAACAAAATTTTGAAAATGAAGTCATGGTATCCAAGGGCATACAGAGCCTATAGATTCAATTCAGGAAATGAACTAACGTAGTTGCACAGCAAGCAAAGCTTCCTTTCTCTGAAATAGACATGAAAGATGAGAGAACTGAGCTTGTCTTCTCAACTAACTGCCCTGTTAGAAAATCCACTTGTCTGTCTCAAGAAGGAGAAGGCAGGTGTCAGTTTATTTCTTCTCTACAACCCTTAACCACCTTCCCTTCCCTTCTCACCTCCATGTTCAGGGTTGCTTCCGCATTCTTCATTCCATTTCTGTGTGCAACTTTCTTAAGTTCCTTTAAGCCCTCATCTGGTTTATTGGTGATAATCAGCCACCGAGCAGATTCCACCAGCCACCTGAAGAAAG
>SJYW01029920.1:330878-364572 GCA_006410735.1 Raphicerus campestris | reverse complement strand
TAAAAAATGTACATTGAAAAGAAAAAAAAAGCATTTCCTATTAATTTCCTATTATGCTTATTCCTGCAGCAACCATCAGTTAGCTGGGAAAGTTTTGTTTGTTTTGGGTGGCAGCAGAACATTCATAAACTCATATACCTGACAAGAGTGGGGAGGAGTTCAACAAAGTGGACAGAAATACTGGTGTTAGAGGCAGCAACACAGCCCATTCCCACACTTGCCAAAGTCACACGCACGGCCTGCATTTCTGGAGACAAGAAGATCAGAGAGATTAAAATAACTATGTAGAAGGAATCAGCATCCACCAAATTTAATCAGGGGAAAAAAAAAACCTTACTGCTTTACCTGTGTGTTTGAAATATATTGTAGAAAATTGTACAGTGGCAGTGATCATGGGGTGGCTGAACACATGAAAAATGTAAAATTATAAATATAGGTGGTAAAAAGTACATAAAGGTATCTGGATTAATTGCAGCAAATCTCTTCACATAGGTGAGATTTACTGGAGAAGCAGAAGAAAAAATGAATCTGGCAGAAATTTGCTTTTACTTATTCAGTCCAGTATTTGTTATATCCTAATGGTAGAATGTAGGACTATCATACAGTCAATTCCTGAATCTAAGGCTCATCTCTAACCTTGAGGACTTTATGATTAAAGTGCAGAATTTAAAGTTATCAGTCATCCTGGTGTACCTGGGAATTAGCAGATTTTAATAAGGTGAGACTTTCATTGATAAAATCAGAAAAGTCCCAGGTGAAACCAAGTGAGTCAGTCAACCTAGGGCAGATACAGCATTGCCATGGGGTAAGCATGACACCAGAGAGTACTAGAAGGACAGGATTAATCTCTGAAAGGACAGGCAGAAGATCTAGATCTAGATCAACTTTATTTTATTTTATTAGGAAACCTACTAGGAAAAAATGGAAGAATGGAAACCTACTAGGAAAAAAAAAAAAGAAGTCAAAATTTGTTGCTGTTGTTGTTTAGTTGCAAAGTCATGTCTGACTCGTTTATAACCCCAAGGACTATAGCCCCTCCAGGCTCCTCCATCCATGGAATTTTCCAGGCAAGAATACTGGAGTGGGTTGCCATCTACTTCTCCAGGGGATGTTCCTGACCCAGGGGTAGAACCCACATCTTCTGCATTGGCAAGCAGGTTCTTTACCACTGAGCCATCAGAGAAGTCCCAATTCAAAATTAGGGAAACACTTGTTCCCTATGTTCAAATGTTCAAAGAATCAATTTTCTGAGCAATATAAAAAGAAATCTAATTATAGCTATATAATATTGGGAACAAATTTTACTGTAAGGCAGTAAGCCTGCATCATCAATGATATTCTGAGGAGCAGAGCTGACCAGTCTATGAGGATGTAAAACACATTTCTGCATTGGGAGATGGCAAAACATTGTGCCCACTAAGTTTCTCCTAGTCATTACATAACATCATTCTTTTTTTCTTCTTTTTTTTTTTGTTATTTTTCATTCAAATTCATATTATTTTGATTAGTTTATTAGCTATATTTTTCTAATGTCTTTTATGCATATGTTTTATTTTTTATTTTATTTTTATTTTATTTCATTTTTAAAATTTTATTTTTACTTTATTCTAAGTTACAATACTGTATTGGTTTTGCCATACATTGACATGAATCAGCCACAGGTGTATATGAGCTCCCAATCCTGAAGCCCCCTCCCACCTCCCACCCTATATCATCTCTCTAGATCATATGAAGTAAGCTAACAGGGAATTGAAAAGGGTTTTAATATGCTTAAACTCTTCTTCCTGCTCTACATTCTTTCACTACTTGAAGAAGAGGATTTTTTTTTTCATTTCCTGGAAGACTTCCATAAGCAAGAGATGTAGTTATGGTGACTTAACCCCACAGTCACATGTGGATACATAGATATGGGGAAGTAGACCAGTCATCAAAGCTGGCAATGAGGAGCCCAGAGTGGGTGACCATATTGTGTCCTAACCTGGAATAGAATTGCAAGACCTTGCCCCTCCATGTTTGT
Organism: Raphicerus campestris; assembly: GCA_006410735.1. Lineage (NCBI taxonomy): Eukaryota > Metazoa > Chordata > Mammalia > Artiodactyla > Bovidae > Raphicerus > Raphicerus campestris. Next base: position 362,555 of record SJYW01029920.1, on the reverse strand, counting down.
TATTAAGAGTGAATGACTGTATGTGTGCTCTGTCATGTCCAATTTCTTGTGACCCCACAGATCTATAGACTGCCAGGCTCCTCTGTACGTGGGATTTCCCAGGCAAAAATACTGGAATGGGTTTCCATTTCCTCCTCCAGGGGATCTTCCTGGCCCAGGGATTGAACTTGCATCTCCTGTGGCTCCTGCTTTGTCAGACAAATTCTTTACCACTGAGCCACCCGGGAAGCCCGAAAGAGTGGACAGGTGAAGAGAAAGTGAACAATTGCTTTTCTGGAGAAACTGTCCAACATTTCCATAATGGAGTGAATATAAACATATGCCTGATTTGTCCCTCAGCGACACGTGACTCATTTCTCAACAACTTAGCAGAGTTTCTCACTAACAATCATATTGGTTTGGGAGGAATACTTAGCCCTTAATTAGTATCTCTCTTTAATCCTGGCTTCCAATGAGTGTGATCAATTGCAGTCCCTGAAGGAGTAGAAAAAGACCCTTCATTTCCCCATAGCCCAGTCTTCTCTCACCTTGGGGAACAAACGTGTTGACCAAAATGGAAAGTCCCACCAGAAACATGAAAAGCGTCTGGGTTGGTCGACGGCCCATGTGATTCAATACTGGAGGTATAAGACATCGGGTTAAGCCAGTGAGAGCTCCAAAGATGACCTGGAACAGGAATATATTGCTCCCAAAGTGTTGTAGGTTGATGAAGATGCCAAAATAGGGTATTGTGGTTCCAAATCTGTAGTAAACAAAAGAGGAAAGACAGAAGCCATAAAATTTAGAGCCCAGATGCTACAGTTGATGATTATATTCATCCAGGCAGCTAATGGTCAAGGTTAAAGAATAAAGTCCCAATCTGATTTCCCCAATTTTAGAGGTAAAATTATCATAAATAATTACATGGAGTCACTTGGACTGAAAAGAGATCAAACCAGTGAATCCTAAAGGAAATCACCCTGAATATTCATTGGAAGGACTGATAATGAAGCTGAAACTCCAATACTTTGGCCACCTGATGTGAAGAGCCGATTCACTGGAAAAGACGCTAATGCTGGGAAAGACTGAGGGCAGGAGAATAAGGGGATGACCTAGGATGAGATGGTTGCATGGCATCATCAACTCAATGGACATGACTTTGAGCAAACTCTGGGAGATGGTGAAGGGCAGGGAAACCTGGCTTGCTGCTGTCCATGGGGTCTCAGAGTAGGGTACGACTGAGTAACTGAATAACAAATATACGAAAACGATACTCCTGTCTTTCTTTTGTCTGAGTCCCTGAGCATAGAGCTGGCAGTGACAGGAAAGCATACCTGCTCTGATCAGCAAATTGGATGCTACATAGAAATTGAATGGAGAAGACTAAAACTAGGAATTTAGAAAAAGAAATACTTTTTGAGGTTTGTCTGTATGCCGTGAGTCTGACATCTCCTACCCCAATATTGTAAACCATTTCTCTTTTCTCAACTAGTGATTAAAGCTGTGAAGATATCATGTGTGTCTTCTTGAATTGGGAGCATAATATCCTGGGTTTTAACACAATTCTGGGGAATTCAAAGTTCGTATACGATCTATTAGGGCTAAGAGAACATGTGAGAATTCAGAAGACCAAACATATATCTACTGCACCATCAGAAGTGGAATCAAATATTCCAACTTGGGATCAACCTTTTACCCAGAAAACATCTAAGGGAAAATAGTCCACTTTAATGATCTACTACACACCCAGAGAGAGCTACACTTAGACGTTACAACAGAAGAAACACCCCAGACCACAGCAACTGCAAGCAAGTCCTCTCTNCCTTCTAAAACTCTTTCTAAAAATTGCAGAGGAAGGACCACGTCCAAATTCATTCTACAAGACCACCACCACAATGCCAAAACCAGACAAAGACAACACATAAAAAAGAAAATTAGAGGCCAGTATCACTGATGAACATAGATGCAAAAATCCTCAACAAAATTTTAACAAACAGAATTTAGCAATACATCAAAAAGCTCATACACCATGACCACGGTGGGTTTAGTCCAGGAATGCAAGGATTCTTGAATATATGCAAATCAATCAGTGTGATACACTATATTAACAAATTGAAAGATAAAACCATATGATAATCTCAATAGATGAAGAAAAAGCCTTTGACAAAATTCAGCACCCATTTATGATTCAGTTCAGTTCAATCGCTCAGTCGTGTCTGACTCTTTGCAGCCCCATGAATCACAGCACGCCAGGCCTCCCTGTGCATCACCAGCTCCCGGAGTTCACTCAGACTCACGTCAATCACGTCAGTGATGCCATCCAGCCACCTCATCCTGTCATCCCCTTCTCCTCCTGACCTNCACAGCACGCCAGGCCTCCCTGTGCATCACCAGCTCCCGGAGTTCACTCAGACTCACGTCAATCACGTCAGTGATGCCATCCAGCCACCTCATCCTGTCATCCCCTTCTCCTCCTGACCTAATCCCTCCCAGCATCAGAGTCTTTTCCAATGAGTCAACTCTTTGCATGAGGTGGCCAAAGTACTGGAGTTTAAGCTTCAGCATCATTTCCTCCAAAGAAATCCCAGGGCTGATCTCCTTCAGTATAGACTGGTTGGATCTCCTTGCAGTCCAAGGGATTCTCAAGAGTCTTCTCCAACACCACAGTTCAAAAGCATCAATTCTTTGGCACTCAGCCTTTTTCAGTCCAACTCTCACATCCATACATGACCACTGGAAAAACCATAGCCTTGACTAGATGGACCTTAGTCGGCAAAGTAATGTCTCTGCTTTTGAATATGCTATCTAGGTTGGTCATAACTTTTCTTCCAAGGAGTAAGCATCTTTTAATTTCATGACTGCAGTCACCGTCTGCAGTGATTTACGATTAAAACTATTCAAAACACGGACATTGGAACCTAGCCAAGATTCCAATGTTCCAACCCAGCCTACTTACGTTGAGGAACCTATCTCAACATAGTAAAGGCCACATATGATAGGCCTACAGCAAACACTAAGCTCAATGGTGAAAAACTGCAAACATTCCCCCTAACATCAGGAACAAGGTAAAGATGTCCATTTTCACCACTATTATTCAACATAGTTCTGGAAGTCCTAGCTACAGCAATCAGAGAAGAAAGAGAAAAACAAAGGAATGCAGATTGGAAAAGAAGAAACAAAGCTCTCACTGTTTGCAGATAACATGATACTGTACAAAGAAACCTACAGATACTATCAGAAAACTACTAGAGCTAATCAGTGAATTTAGTAAAGTTTTAGGATACAAAATCAAAACACAGAAATCACTTGCATTTCTATATAGTAACAATGAAAAATCAGAAAGAGAAATTAAAGAGTCAATCCCATTCACCATTGCAACACAAAGAATCAAGTATCTAGGAATAAGCTTACCTAAGGGGACAAAAGAACTGTATACAGAAAATTATAAGACACTGATGAAAGAAATCAAAGATGACATAAACAGATGGATAGATAGTTCATGTTCCTGGGTAGAAAGAATCAATATTGTGAAAATAACTTACTACCAAATGCAATCTATAGATTCAATGCTATCCTTATCAAATTACCAATGGCATTTTTAAAGAACTAGAACAAAAAATTTCACAATTCATATGTAAACACAAAAGACCCCAAATAGCCAAAGCAGTCTTGACAAAGAAGAATGGAAATGGAGAGAATCAACCTTCCTGAATTCAGATCATACTACAAAACTACAGTCATCAAGACAGTATGGTACTGGCACAGAAACAGAAATCTAGACCAATGGAACAAGATAGAAAGCCCAGAAATAAACCCATGCACCTTTGGGTACGTTATTTTTTTTAAAAGAAGGCAAGAATATACAATGGGGCAAAGACAGCCTCTTCAATAAATGGTGCTGGGAAAACTGGACAGCTACATGTGAAATAATGAAATCAGAACACTTCCTAGTATCACACACAAAGATAAACTCAAAATGGATTAAAGACCTAAATGTGAGACCAGAACTTATAAAACTCTTAGAGGAAAACATAGGCAGAACACTCCATATCATAAATCAAAGCAAGATCCTCTGTGACCCACCTCCTGGAGTAATGGAAATAAAAACAAAAGTAAACAAGTGGGACCTGATTAAACTTGAAAGCTTTTCCACAGCAGAGGAAACTATAAGACAATTCTCAGAATGGGAGAAAATGATAACATATGAATCAACTGATATAGCATTAATTTCCAAAATATACAAGTAGCTGATACAATTCAATACCAGAAAAGCAAACAACACAATCAAAAAGTGGGAAAATGACCTAAACAGGCATTTCTCCAAAGAAGATATACAGATGGCTAACAAACACATGACAAGATGCTCAATATCACTCATTATTAGAGAAATGCAAATCAAAATGACAATGAGATATCATCTCACACCAGCCCAAATGGTCATCATCAAAAAGTCTACAAACAGTAAATGCTATAGAGGGTGTGGAGAAAGGGAACCCTCTTGCTCTGTTGGTGGGAATGTAAATTGATACAGCCACAGTGGAAGATGGTATAGAGATTCATTTAAAATCTAGGAACAAAACCACCATAAGACCTAGCAATCCCACTCCTGGGCATATACTCTGAGGAAACCAAACTTGAAGCAGACACATGTACCCCAGTGCTCACTGCAGCACTATTTACAATAGCCAGAACATGGAAGCAACCTAGATGTCCATAGACAAATGAATGGATAAAGAAGTTGTGGTACATATACACAATAGGATATTATTCAGCCGTAAAAAGGAACACATTTGAGTCAGTTCTGATGAGGTGGGTGAACCTAGAACCTATTATACAGAGTGAAGTGAGTCAGAAAGAGAAAGATAAATACCATATTCTAACACGTGTACAGAATCTAGAAAAATCGTACTGAAGAACTTATTTACAGGGCAGCAATGGAGAAACAGACATAGAGAATAGATTTATGGACATGGGGAGAGGGGAGGAGAGGGTGAGATGTATGGAGAGAGTAACATGGAAATTTACATTGCCATATGTAAAATAGATAGCCAAGGAGGATTCGCTGTGTGGCCCAGGAAACTCAAACAGGGGCTCTGTATCAACCTAGAGGGGTGCGGTGGGGAAGGAGATAGGAGGGAAGTTCAAAAAGGTGGAGATATATGTACACCTATGTCTGATTCATACTGAGGTTTGACAGAAAACAACAGAATTCTGTAAAGCAATTATCCTTCAATAAAAAAATAAATTAAAAAGAAAAACAACAACCACCACCACATGAACTAACTGCTGTCTCTATCAAATGACAGAGATTACCATATAGGTTTTAAAAGACATGGAATTTTATGTTGCCCACTATAGTACTTAAAATATTATAGATTGAAAGTAAGTTGACAGATAAAATAAATATACAATTCAGCTGGTAATAAGAAAATGACCAGAGTCTTTATATCATCATCAAAGAAAAAAAATTTCAAAACAAAATTGTTTACAGACACAATAATGCTGAAAATATCAAATGTATCTTTACTCAGTAAAGGTGAACTACATGAAGCAAAACTGACAGAATTAGATAACAGAATTTATGATAGTTAGAGATATAGTTGATACATTGATACCTTTAATTTTGATACAACTGACTCTATATATACTTTCCATTTTAATCTTTTTAGAAGTACAAATCAGTGATTAATTATACTCATCATATTTGTCTTTTTTATAAATGATCAACCATCAACATTGTCTTTTTTATAAATGTTTTCATCAACCCAAGACAAATTCTCATAATTAAGCAATAACTCTCCATTCCTGCCCTTTATCCTTTTGAAAATTTTAAACTCTCTCTTCATTTGTTTGCTTATTCTGGATATTTCATATACGTGGTTGCCTACAATTTCCTTTTGTGCCTGGCTTATTTCACTTAGCATAATTTTTTGAGGTTCTCTCATGTGCAGAGAAGGCAATGGCACCTCACTCCAGTATTCTTGCTTGGAAAATCCCATGGATGGAGGAGCCTGGTGGGCTGCAGTTCATGGGATCGTGAAGTCAGACCCGACTGAGCAACTTCACTTTCACTTTTCACTCTTATGCATTGGAGAAGGAAATGGTAACCCACTCCGGTGTTCTTGCCTGGAGAATCTCAGAGACAGAAGAGCCTGGTAGGCTGCCATCTCTGGGGTCGCACAGAGTCAGATACGACTGAAGCGACTTAGCAGCAGCAGCAGCAGCATGTTGTGCAAATATGGGCACAATAAAGGACAAAAACAGCAAGAACCTAACAGAAGCAGAAGAGATTAAGAAGAGGTGGCAAGAATACACAGAAGAACCATTTTTAAAAAGGTCCTAATGACCAAGATAACCACCACGGTGTGATCACTCACCTAGGTCACTCAGCGATGGTTATAGGACTGGAAAAAGTCAGTTTTAATTCCAATCCCAAAGAAGGACAATGCCAAAGAATGTTCAAACTACCATACAATTGAGCTCATTTCACATGCTAGTAAGATAATGCTTAAAATCCTTCATGTTGGCTTCACAACTATAGGAACCAAGAACTCCCAATGTGCAAGCTGGATTTAGAAAAGGCAGAGGAATCAGAAACCAAATTGCCAACATCCATTGGATCATAGAAAGAAAAAACAAACAAGGAAATTCCAGAATGAATGTAAATTAATATAGCCACCGTGAAGAACAGTATGGAGATTCCTTAGAAAACTAAAAATGGAACTACCATATGACTCAGCAATCCCATTTCTGGGCATATACCCAGAGAAAACCATAATTCAGAAAGATACTTTCAATATTCTTGAAGCACTGTTTACAATAACCAGGACATGGAAGCAGCCTAAATGTTCATCAGCAGAGGAATGGATAAAGAAGATGTGGTACATATATGCAATGGAACGTTACTCAGCCATAAAAAGGAGGAAAACTGCAATCTGCAGAGATGCAGTTAGACCTAAAGACTATCATATAGAGTGAAGAAAGTCAAAAAGAGGAAAAAAAATTCATATAGTAACTTTTTTATGTGGAATCTAGAAAGTGATATAGATGAACTTATTTGCAAAGCAGAAGTATAGACACACACAAAAGAATGGACATATGGGTACTAGTGGGAGGAGGAGGAGTGGGATGGATTGGGGGACTGCAATTGATATATATACACTACTATGTGTAACTATTACATAACACTACATAGTCATAACGACTGTGTATAACTACTATAACTACTGTGTAACACTACCGTGGATAACTAAGGAGAACCTACTGTGTAGCACAGGGAAATCTACTCACCCCTCTGTGGTGACCTACATGGGAAGGAAATCCAAAATAGAAGGGATATATGTATACAAACAGCTTATTCACTTTGTTGTACAACAGACACTAATACTGTAAAGTAACTATACTCTAATAAAAATTAATTTAAAAAATAATTTCAATTTGAATGTTCCTTCTCTAGCAACTCTTCCAATTCCAAAAGCAGTTTCATAATAACAATAAGCTATTCTGAAATGCCCCCAGATCTTATGGTGATATCATTTCTGTGCCCAGTACAGAGATCTCCATGGCAACAAAATTGCATTCTTCACAATGAGTCCAATCCTACATTTCCATCTGTTGCTCCTTGGGGACTAAGGAAACCCCCAACAGTGTAAACTGTCTATCAGAACTCAATAAAGACTCATTTATGAAACAATTAATCATAAACTCTGAAAACAACACAGAGTAGGGCAGCAATGATCTGGAGACATACCTATCTGAGAGATGGCCATATATAAAGCCTCCTACCAGCATTCCAGCCAGGAATAGGAATTGAGCCACTGGTTTCTGAGACTGATGGTCACAAATGAGGTCCCACTGGAAGAGAAGGAAGCCAGCACAGAGGAGCTTCACAGAATCTTATAGTCTTATAACCCTCAACGCTCACTCAGTCAAAAAGCTGTCAGTGAAATTCATGTCCACTGGTTTCTCTTTACCACCTGTACTGATCTATATCATCCATGTCTCAGCTTATGCATTGTTTTCTTCTATTAATCATCAACTAAATCTTCTAGGTTATATTAGGGCCAATCTTCATATTCACTTACCACTGCATACCTCAGTGGTTCTCAATCATTTATACACACTGAAAACTTTGAAGTTGCTTTTTCAACAACCTAGATTTTTCAACAGCTCTAGATTTCACATTTAGAGTGAAATGCACTCTGATTTGCTTGTATGACAAGTATCCAGGAAAGGACTTTTTTAAAAAAATTAATATGAATATTTATAATTTGCAACTAGGCTGAGAGCAAATGACAAAGAATAATTTTCCACAGTTTATATCAAGTACTTCTCACATTATGTGAGAACTGATGGTTAAGAAAGTAAACTTAAAGCTTTGTGATACTAAAATTCATATCCAGTTATTGATTTCACTGTCATCAATTGTGCTTGGCAATTAAATAAATAAGTAATCAGTTTTCTTAAAAGAATGAAAGAGAGCTGGCTACACTATCCACTCAGTGAGTGAAGACATAAATCTTCAGACATGACTTCGTGTTATTCTAAATACCCAGACCATATACTTAGAAGAGGTAAATGGGGCTTTTACCTCAGTCACGATGGTGGAGGAGAACAGGCTGTGGTCATACACCCAGCCGTCCACACAGGGCTCCGTGTCCAGGTCAGTCATGTTGGGGAAGGTCCCATTCAGGTGAAGGAGCTGCCACTGGGGGTGGAGGAAACGACGGCATTTCTCTGGCTTAAAGTTTGAATCCAGTGGGACGGAGATTCTCAGGAGAACATCAGGACTGAGGAATCCAGTGTCATTATCAGAGACAGTGTCATTATCAAGAATGTGGACCCAGCAACGATGATGGGGAATGGCCGCAGTGAAGTTCTCCAAAAGTATCTGACAAACTATTATCATGAGGGAAGGAAGAATTAAAACCATCTGAAGGATCTGGAATTTTCCCAGGCCACCAACTTCATCCAGGAGCTCCTCAAAGGCCATTGGGCAAAGGCAATCTTCAAGAAGAGTCAGAATGACCTCAGTTCTAGCTTCAAAGGGAGAAAAGTCTTGCCTTTCATTAATCCATGTTAGATCTGTGTGACTCACACCAGTATCACGTCAATGTGTCCCATCCCCTCTCTACTGCAACAGAGCAGTGGGAGCAGTTTTCTCAGTCTTTCTGGAATCAGGAGGTATCACTGTTTTAGTAAAGTTATAAAGAAAATTATTTACCAAAGACACTTCTATGTGTTGACCGTTAAATCTGTTTAAAGATTTACTCTCTGAAAACACTTTGCCTCAGTTATTCTGTAAAATCAATATTGGACTTCAGCATGCACATATTCTCTAAATGTGTTAAAATAAGACTGCCACGCAGTCTTCAGTCATTTCCAGAAAACAAAATTTGAGACAAATAGAAGTGAACTGCTTTATGATTTTCTTGTGGAAAGAAGATAAAACAAGTGTTTTTCTTGTTTTTCATTGAACTTAGATTAAAATAATTAACAAAATATAATCCTTTGTTTTTAATTAAAGCAAGGTGGCACATGAAATGAATAGCCAGTCCAGGTTCGATGAATGATACTGGATGCTTGGGGCTGGTGCACTGAGACAACCCAGAGGGATGGTATGGGGAGGGAAGAGGAAAGGGGGTTCAGGATGGGGAACACGTGTATACCTGTGGCAGATTCATGTTGATGTATGGCAAAATCAATACAATATTGTGAAGTAATTAACCTCCAATTAAAACAAATAAATTTATATTTTAAAAAAAGCAAGGTGGAATGTGGTGCAATAACTACATTTTAAATTTTATTATTTATATTTTAATTGAAGAATAGTTGCTTTACAGAATTTTGTTATTTTCTGTCAAACCTCAACATGAATCAGTCATAGGTATACTTATGTCCCCTCCCTCTTGAAACTCCTTCCCATCTCCTTCCCCATGCTACCCCTCTAGGTTGATATAGAGCTTCTGTTTGAGTTCCCTGAGACATACAGCAAATTCCCATTGGCTATCTACTTTACATATGGTAACATAAGTTTCCATGTTACCATCTCCATACATCTCACCCTCTCCTCCCCTCTCCCCATGTCCATAAATCTATTCTCTATGTCTGTTTCTCCATTGTACCCTGCAAATAAATTCTTTAATGCCATCTTTCCAGATTCCATGCACATGCATTAGAATATGATATTTATCTTTCTCTTTCTGACTCACTTCACTCTGTATAATAACTCTAGGTTCGTCCACCTCTTTGCAACTGACTCAAATGCATTCCTTTTTATGGCTGAGTAATATACCATTGTGTATATGTACCACAGCTTCTTTATCCATTCATCTGTCGATGGACATCTACGTTGCTTCCATGTTCTAGCTATTGTAAATAGTGTTGCAGTGAGCACTGGGGTACATGTGTCTGCTTCAATTTTGGTTTCCTTGGGGTATATGCCTAGGAGTGGGGTTGCTAGGTCATATGGTGATTTTGTTGCTAGCTTTTTAAGGAATCTCCATACCCTTTTCCAATGTGGGTGTATCAATTTACATTCCCACCAACAGAGTAAGAGGGTTCCCTTTCTCCACACCCTCTACAGCATTTACTGTTTGTAGATGTTTTTGATGATGACCTTTCTGAACCGTGTGAGGCGATGTCTCATTGTAGTTTTGATTTGCATTTCTCTAATAATGAGCAATATTGAGTATCTTGTCATGTGTCTGTTAGCCATCTGTATATTTTCTTTGGAGAAATGTCCGTTTAGGTCTTTTTCCCACTTTTTGATTGTGTTGTTTGCTTTTCTGGTATTGAATTGTATGAGCTGCTTGCATATTTTAAAAATTAATCCTTTGTCAGTTGATTCATTGGCTATCATTTCTTCCCATTCTGAGGGTTGTCTTTTCACCTTCCTTATAGTTTCCTCTGCTGTGCAAAAGCATTTAGTTTTAATCAGGTTCCACTTGTTTACTTTTGTTTTTATTTCCATTTCTCTAGGAGGTGGGTCATAAAGGATCTCACTTTGATTCATGTCATGGAGTGTTCTGTCTATGTTTTCCTCTAATTTTATAAGTTCTGGTCTTACATTTAGGTCTTTAATCCATTTTGAGTTTATCTTTGTGTATGATATTAGGAAGTGTTTTAATTTCATTCTTTTACACATAGCTGTCCAGTTTTCCCATTCTGAAGGAGATCAGTCCTGGGATTTCTTTGGAAGGAATGATGCTAAATCTGAAACTCCAGTACTTTGGCCACCTGATGCTAAGAGCTGACTCATTGGAAAAGACTCTGATGTTGGGAGGGATTGAGGGCAGGAGGAGAAGGGGATGACAGAGGATGAGATGNATTCATCTGTCGATGGACATCTACGTTGCTTCCATGTTCTAGCTATTGTAAATAGTGTTGCAGTGAGCACTGGGGTACATGTGTCTGCTTCAATTTTGGTTTCCTTGGGGTATATGCCTAGGAGTGGGGTTGCTAGGTCATATGGTGATTTTGTTGCTAGCTTTTTAAGGAATCTCCATACCCTTTTCCAATGTGGGTGTATCAATTTACATTCCCACCAACAGAGTAAGAGGGTTCCCTTTCTCCACACCCTCTACAGCATTTACTGTTTGTAGATGTTTTTGATGATGACCTTTCTGAACCGTGTGAGGCGATGTCTCATTGTAGTTTTGATTTGCATTTCTCTAATAATGAGCAATATTGAGTATCTTGTCATGTGTCTGTTAGCCATCTGTATATTTTCTTTGGAGAAATGTCCGTTTAGGTCTTTTTCCCACTTTTTGATTGTGTTGTTTGCTTTTCTGGTATTGAATTGTATGAGCTGCTTGCATATTTTAAAAATTAATCCTTTGTCAGTTGATTCATTGGCTATCATTTCTTCCCATTCTGAGGGTTGTCTTTTCACCTTCCTTATAGTTTCCTCTGCTGTGCAAAAGCATTTAGTTTTAATCAGGTTCCACTTGTTTACTTTTGTTTTTATTTCCATTTCTCTAGGAGGTGGGTCATAAAGGATCTCACTTTGATTCATGTCATGGAGTGTTCTGCCTATATTTTCCTCTAATTTTATAAGTTCTGGTCTTACATTTAGGTCTTTAATCCATTTTGAGTTTATCTTTGTGTATGATATTAGGAAGTGTTTTAATTTCATTCTTTTACACATAGCTGTCCAGTTTTCCCATTCTGAAGGAGATCAGTCCTGGGATTTCTTTGGAAGGAATGATGCTAAATCTGAAACTCCAGTACTTTGGCCACCTGATGCTAAGAGCTGACTCATTGGAAAAGACTCTGATGTTGGGAGGGATTGAGGGCAGGAGGAGAAGGGGATGACAGAGGATGAGATGGCTGGATGGCATCACTGACTCGACGGATGTGAGTCTGAGTGAACTCGGGAGTTGGTGATGGACAGGGAGGCCTGGTGTGCTGTGATTCATGGGGTAGCAAAGAGTCGGACACGACTGATTGACTGAACTGAACTGTCCAGTTTTCCCAGCACCATTTATTGAAGAAGCTGTCTTTGCCCCTCATTGTATATTCTTGCCTTCTTTTAAAAAAATAAGGTACCCAAAGGAGCATGGGTTTATTTCTGGGCTTTCTATCTTGTTCCATTGGTCTAGATTTCTGTATTTGTGCCAGGGACAAGACAAGTGTGTCCACTCTCACCACTATTAGTCAACATAGTTTTGAAAGTCCTAGCTATAGCAATCAGAGAAGAAAGAGAAAGAAAAGGAATCCAGATTGGAAAATAAGAAGTAAAGCTCTCACTACTTGCAGATGACATGATATTTTACATAGAAAACCCTACAGATACTATCAGAAAATTACTAGAGCTAACCAGTGAGTTTAGCAAAGTCACAGAATACAAAATTAATACCAAGAAATCACTTGCATTCCTATATACTAACAATGAAAAATCAAAAAGAGAAATTAAGAAATTAAAATCAATCCCATTCACCATTGCAACAAAAAGAATAAAATTTCTAGGAATAAACCTACCCAAGGAGACAAAATAACTGTATACAGAAAATTATAAGACACTGATTGAAAAAATCAAAGATGACATAAACATATGGAGAGCTATTCCATGTTCCTGGGAAGGAAGAATCACATTGTGAAAATTCAGATTATACTACAAAGCTACAGTCAACAAGACAGTATGGTAGTGGCACAATTACTACATTTTGGTAACTGATATTCTGCATCAATTTAAATCACATCAGGACCTCACAGTAATTTAAATTCTTCCAAATAAAGATACGGGAGAAAAGTAGTGATAGGTAAGCTCACATAAGGGTTTATTTTCTCAGATTCACTTATTTATTTAACAGAATATATTAAGGATCATTTATGTGGTGATGCTCAGAATCCTGATGAATTAATCATTTTCTCATTATGGACTTGGCCTCTTTATCTCTAGTAATACTCCTCAATTTCAACTGTTTATTTTCTTTTTTAAATTTAAATTTATTTATTTTCTTATATTAATATAATCATTCCAGATTTCTTATAATTTACATGCTATAATATTCATAAACATTTTTAACTGATGTGTTTTAGGAGGTTATTATAGATTCACATGCAACTGCAGGAAATAATATGAGAAATTGCATGCCCTTCACCAGCTTCCCCCAGTTATAATATTTGTAAAATTATAGTATAATATTACCATTATGTTTTTGAGAGAGATACAATATACTGATCTTATCCAGATTTCCCAATCCGTTTTACCTGTATCTGTGTGTGTGTGTATGTGATACTTAGTACCATATAGATTTATCATCTTTGTAGCTTCCTGTGCCCAAGACCACATTCAAGATACTAAAGAATTCCTAACTAAAGTATTCTTCTTGTTGTACTGATATAAATATGCCATCTGCCCTTGCTCCTATTATTCCCTTTCCAATTTTGGCAACTGTTAGTGAGTTTTCCATTTTTTAAACTCTGTCACTTAAAGCTGTTTTAGAGGGGAGTGATCAAGATGGTGGTATAAGAGGACATGAAGCTTACCTACCTCCATCATAATATCAAAAATAAAAAGAGCTTCTCAGATAAGCAAGAGCTAAAAGAATTCAACAATACTAAGCCTAAACTAAATGAAATGCTGAAGGGTCTTCTCTAAATAGAGCATAAGCAAGAATATAAAGAAAAGAGAGATTCAGTAGGAAAGGCTAATATATAGAAATGATTGAAGATTAGTAAAATAAGCCAGTGTGTAGATTAAAAGAGATACAAACTCATAAAGACAATTATAAATACAATACACAGTAAAAAGGATAAGTGTGAAGATATAAATAAGACATCAAAAAATGTAGGGGGAAGCACAAAAATGTAGATCTTTTAGAATGTTGTTGAACTTAAATGAATCTAGGGTTACAGAAAGAAAACACAGTGGTGAATTTCATGAACTTCACAGTAACCACAAATCAAAAATGAACAACAGATTCACAAAAACTAAAAAGAAAGCAAGCATACTAAAAAGGGAAATCATCAANGGTGGGTCATAGAGGATCCTGCTGTGATTTATGTCGGAGAGTGTTTTGCCTATGTTCTCCTCTAGGAGTTTTATAGTTTCTGGTCTTTGGCTATTTTTGAAATTTCTTTATTCTCTGCTGTTGTAGTTGCTGTTATTATTATTATTATTTCTGTTTAGTCTTGTGAGATTCTTTTTTAACCATACTTTTAATTTTTTTTAATCTATCTCTACTTTTACTTTGGTTTTCTGTTATGTTTTGCGGGGGTTGGTTCTTTTTGTTTTGTGGGGATTTCCTTTATTAAAAATACATATACCTCTCTTTTATGTACTTCTATTTAACTTGGCTTTTCTGTTGTTTTTTATCATTTTTCTGTTTGTTTTGTTTTCTTCGCTTTGTTCCTCAGCTGGCTCTCTGCTAAGGTTTATTTCTGCTTTGTAGTTTTGTTGGCCTTGCTTTTGATTGGTCGATCTCACTGTGGGTCTCCTTTGTTTGTCTGGTTGCTGTCTTTCACTTTGCTCTCTTGGTTTTGTTTTGGTTTCTTGTGTATGTGTGTCTGTGTGTGCATGCGTGTGTACACACACGCATGCACACACATGCTTATATTTGCTTTGCTCTTCTTTCTGATTTTTAGTTGCTTTACCATTTGTCTGGGTTTCTTCTTTTCTTTTTTATCCCTTTTATTACCGTGATGAATGGCTTGTGGGGTACTGATTCCCTGACTGGAAGTCTGGCCTGAGCCTCTAGGGTGGAAGCACTGAGTCCAGGACACTGAAGAGAAGATTCCTGGCCCCAGGGGCTATTAATCAGTGAGAGCTCCCATAAAGGCCTCCATCCGAATCTAAGACCTAGTTCCACCCAACTGCCTGTAGCACCTAGCATTGCACGCCTCATGCCAAAGAATAAGCAAGATAGGAACACAAACCAAATCATCAGCAGACAAGCTGCCTAAAGTCATACTAAGCCCACAGACACCCCAAAACACATCACTTTGCACAACCCTCCCATCAGAGGGAAAAGATTCAGCTCCACCCATCAGAATGCAGACACTTGTCCCTCTCTACACAAGCCACCAGACCAACCTCACCCTCTTGGGGGGAAGACCAAAAGCAAGAATTATAACCCTGCAGCCTGGGGAAAGGAAAACTTAAACACATAAAGTTAGACAAAATTAAAAAAAAAAAAACCCAGAGAAATATTGTGCAGATGAAGGAGAGGGTAAAAATCCACAAGACCAAATAAACAAACAGGAAATAGAAAATCTATAAGAAAAATAATTCAGAGTAAGCCTAAGGATACTGGAGTGGGTAGCCTGTCCCTTCTCCAGGGGAACTTCCCAACCTAGGAATTGAACCAGGGTCTCCTGCAATGCAGGCAGATTCTTAACTAGCTGAGCTACCAGGGAAGCCCAATGATAGTAAAGATGATACAAAATCTCAGAAATGGAATGGAGCGAATGCAAGAGATAATTAGTAAGGACCTAGAAGAAATAAAGAATAATTTTTAAAAAGTGATGAACAACACAAAAACTGAATTTAAAATACTCTAGAAGGAATCAACAGCAGAATAACTGAATCAGAAGAATGAATAAGTGAGCTGGAAGATAGATTGCTGAAAATAACTGAAGCTGACTAGAATAAAAAGGAGAGTTAAAATAATTGAGGACAGTCTCAGACACCTGTGAGACAGTATTAAATGCACACATTCAAATTATAGGGATCCCAGAAAAAAAAAAAGAGAGAGAGAAAGAGAAAGGGGTAAGAAAATGATTGGAGGAAATTATAGTTGAGAACTACCCTAACAGGAGAAAGGAAATAGCCAATCAAGCCCAAGAAGGACAGAGAGTTTGATACAGGATAAACTCAGTGGAGAAACATGACAGACACATATTAATCAAATTTTTAAAAAATTAAACACAAAGAAAATATTAAAAGCCGCAAGGGTAAAGCAACAAATACTATACAAAGGAATCCCCATAAGGTTAAATCTGATCTTTCTGCAGAAACTCTGCAGGCCAGAAGGCAGTGGCAAAATATAACTAAAGTAATGAAAGGAAGAAAACACACCAAAACTACTCTACCCAGCAAGGATCTCATTCAAATTCAATGGAGGAAAAAAAAAAATTTTACAGACAAGTGAAAGTTAAAGGAATTCAGCAACATCAAACCAGCTTTACAACATATGATAAAGGAAATCTCCTAGGCAGGAAATATAAGAGAAGGAAAAGACCTACAAAAACATACTCAAAACAATTAAGAAAATGGTAATAAGAACAGAAATATTAATAATTACCTTAAATGTACATAGATTAAAAGCTCCAAGAAAAAAATGCAGATTGACTGAATGAATAAAAAAAATAAGACTCATGTATAAGCTGCCTACAAGAGACCCACTTTAGACCTAGGGACATGTATAGACTGAAAGGAGGGGATGGAAAAAGATAATGCAAACAAAAATCACAGGGAAGCTGGAGTAGCAATACTCTCATCAGACAAAATAGACTTTAGAATAAGGACTGTTATAAGAGGCAAGGAAGGGCAGTACATAATGACCAACGGATCAATCCAAGGAGATATAAGAATTGTAAATACTTATGCACCCAACAAAGGAGCACCTCAATATATAAAGTAAATGCTAACAGCCATAAAAGGGGAAATCAACAGTAACACAATAACAGTGGGGATTTTAACACCCTACTTACACCAGTGAACAAATTATACAAAGAAAATTTATAAGGAAATGAAAGCCTTAGGTGACTCATGAGAACAGATGGGCTTCATTGATATTTACATGAGATTCCATCCCAAATCAGCAGAATACTGATTTGCACAACTGATTTCTCAACTGCACATAACTCTCAAGGATAGATCAGATCTTGGGTCACAAATCAAACCTCCATAAATTTAAGAATATTGAAATCATATTGAGCATCTTTTCTGACCACAATGCTGAGATTAGATATCCATTTCAGGGAAAAACTGTAAAAACACAAACACACGGAGACTAAGCAACACACTTCTAACCAACAAAAAGATCACTAAGGGAACCGAAGAGAAAATAAAAAATACCATAAACAAACGGCAACAAAAGCACAGTGACTCAAAACCTGTTGGGTGGTTTTGTTCAGTTGCTCAGTCATGTNAAAAAAAAAAAGAGAGAGAGAAAGAGAAAGGGGTAAGAAAATGATTGGAGGAAATTATAGTTGAGAACTACCCTAACAGGAGAAAGGAAATAGCCAATCAAGCCCAAGAAGGACAGAGAGTTTGATACAGGATAAACTCAGTGGAGAAACATGACAGACACATATTAATCAAATTTTAAAAAAATTAAACACAAAGAAAACATTAAAAGCCGCAAGGGTAAAGCAACAAATACTATACAAAGGAATCCCCATAAGGTTAAATCTGATCTTTCTGCAGAAACTCTGCAGGCCAGAAGGCAGTGGCAAAATATAACTAAAGTAATGAAAGGAAGAAAACACACCAAAACTACTCTACCCAGCAAGGATCTCATTCAAATTCAATGGAGGAAAAAAAAAAATTTTACAGACAAGTGAAAGTTAAAGGAATTCAGCAACATCAAACCAGCTTTACAACATATGATAAAGGAAATCTCCTAGGCAGGAAATATAAGAGAAGGAAAAGACCTACAAAAACATACTCAAAACAATTAAGAAAATGGTAATAAGAACAGAAATATTAATAATTACCTTAAATGTACATAGATTAAAAGCTCCAAGAAAAAAATGCAGATTGACTGAATGAATAAAAAAAATAAGACTCATGTATAAGCTGCCTACAAGAGACCCACTTTAGACCTAGGGACATGTATAGACTGAAAGGAGGGGATGGAAAAAGATAATGCAAACAAAAATCACAGGGAAGTTGGAATAGCAATACTCTCATCAGACAAAATAGACTTTAGAATAAGGACTGTTATAAGAGGCAAGGAAGGGCAGAACATAATGACCAACGGATCAATCCAAGAAGATATAAGAATTGTAAATACTTATGCACCCAACAAAGGAGCACCTCAATATATAAAGTAAATGCTAACAGCCATAAAAGGGGAAATCAACAGTAACACAATAACAGTGGGGATTTTAACACCCTACTTACACCAGTGAACAAATTATACAAAGAAAATTTATAAGGAAATGAAAGCCTTAGGTGACTCATGAGAACAGATGGGCTTCATTGATATTTACATGAGATTCCATCCCAAATCAGCAGAATACTGATTTGCACAACTGATTTCTCAACTGCACATAACTCTCAAGGATAGATCAGATCTTGGGTCACAAATCAAACCTCCATAAATTTAAGAATATTGAAATCATATTGAGCATCTTTTCTGACCACAATGCTGAGATTAGATATCCATTTCAGGGAAAAACTGTAAAAACACAAACACACGGAGACTAGGCAACACACTTCTAACCAACAAAAAGATCACTAAGGGAACCGAAGAGAAAATAAAAAATACCATAAACAAACGGCAACAAAAGCACAGTGACTCAAAACCTGTTGGGTGGTTTTGTTCAGTTGCTCAGTCATGTCTGACTCTCTGTGACCCTGGGGACTGTAGCTTGCCAGGCTTCCCTGTCCTTCACTGTCTCCTGGAGCTTGCTCAAACTCATGTCCATTGAGTCAGTGACGCCATCCAACCATCTCATCCTCTGTCTTCTGCTTTCAATCTTTCCCAGCATCAGGGCCTTTTCTAATGAGTCAGCTCTTTACATCAGGTTGCCAAAATATTAGAGCTTCAGCTTCAGCATCAGTCTTTCCAATGAATATTCAGGACTAATTTCCTTTAGGATTGACTGATTTGATCTCCTTGCAGTCCAAGGGACTCTCAAGAGTCTTCTCCAGAACCACAATTTAAAGGCATCAATTCTTTGTTGCTCAGTCTTTTATAGTCCAACTCTCACACCCATACATGACTGCTGGAAAAACCATAGCTTTGACTAGATGGACTTTTGTCAGCAAAGTGCTGTCTCTGCTTTTTAATACACTGTCTAGGTTTGTCATAGCTTTTCTTCCAAGGAGCAAGCCTCTTTTAATTTCATGGCTGCAGTCACCATCCATAGTGATTTTTGGAGCCCAAGAAAATAAAATCTGTCACTGTTTCCATTTTTCCTCCATCTATTTGCCATGAAGTGATGGGATCAGATGCCATGACCTTAGTTTTTGTATGTTGAGGTTTTATGTTCTTTGGGGGTGGGCGGGGTGGGGGGAGGAAGAATGTTTAATACTGTTGAGAATTTTGAAGGAGGTTTTTTCAGATGAAAAAACAAGCACCATTTCAGAAATGTCAAATTAAGGGCCAAGTCTAGTAATTCTCAAATTATAGTGACATTTCGTAAGGCAAGCTTGCTAAAAATGCAGATTTCTAGGCACATCACTCTTAATCTAACTTGTTAGCTATAGTGTAGGCCCTAAGAATGTTGAGTTTTAAACCAGCTTTTAACTCTCCTCTTTCAAGAGATTCTTTAGTTCCTCTTTACTTTCTGCCATTAGAGTGGTATCTTCTGAATATCTAAGGTACTTGATATTTCTCCTGGCAGTCTTGATTCTAGCTTGAGCTTCATCCAACCCAGCATTTTGGATGATGTCCTCTGCATGTAAGTAAAATAAGCAGGTGACAATATATAGTCTTGGTGTACTCCTTTCACAATTTGGAACCAGTCTGGTCTGGTTCTAACTGTTGCTTCTTGACCTGCAAACAGGTTTATCAGGAGGTAGGTAAGGTGATCTGTTATTCCCATTTCTTTAAGAATTTTCCACAGTATGTTGTGATCCACACAGTCAAAGGGTTTAGCCTTTGAAGTCAATGAAGTGGAAGTAGATGCTTTTCTGGAATTCTATTTCTTTTTCTAAGATCCAATGGATGTTGTCAATTTGATCTCTGGTTCCTCTGCCTTTTCTAAATCCAACTCGAACATCTGGAATTTCTTGGTTCACATACTGCTGCAGCCTAACTTGGAGAATTTTGAGCATTACTTTGCTACCATGTGAGATGAGTGCAATTGTGCAGTAGTTTGAACATTCTTTGGCATTGCCTTTCTTTGGGATTGGAATGAAAACTGACCCTTTCCAGTCTTGTAGCCACTGCAGTTTTCCAAATCTGCTGGCATATTGGGTGCAACACTTTCACAGCATCATTTTTAAGGTTTGAAACAGCTCAATGGGAATTCCATCACCCCCACTAACTTTGTCCATAGTCATGCTTTGTAAGGCCTGCTTGACTTTAGACTCCAGGATGTCTGGCTAGACAGTCACTCATTCCAGGATGTGAGCAATCACATCATGGTTATCTGGATCAATAAGATCTTTTTTTGTACAGTTCTTCTATGCATTCTTGTCATCTCTTTTTAATATCTTCGGCTTCTTTTAGGTCCATACTCTTTCTGTCCTTTTTTGTGTTCATCTTTGCATGAAATGTTCCTGGTGTCTCTAATTTTTTGAAGTGTTTCTAGTTTTTCCCATTCTATTGTTTTCCTCTATTTATTTGCACTGATCACTTAGAAAGGCTTTCTTACCTCTCCTTGCTATTCTTTGGAACTCTGCATTCAGATGGATCTATATTTCCTTTTCTCCTTTCCTTTTGCTTATCTTCCTTTCTCAGCTATTTGTAAGGCCTCCTCAGATAACCATTTTGCATTATTGCATTTCTTTTTCTTGGGGATGGTTTTGATCAGTGCCTCCCTACAATGTTATGAACCTCCATCCATAGATCTTCTGGAACTCTGTCTATCAGTTCTAATCCCTGTAATCTATTTGTCACTTCCACTGTATAATTGTAAGGGATTTGATTTAGGCCATACCTAAATGGCCTAGAGGTTTTCCTACTTTTATTTAAATCTGAATTTTGCAATAAGGAGTTCATGATCTGAGCCACAGTCAGCTCCCAGTCTTGTTCTTGCTGACTGTATAGTGCTTCTCCATCTTTGTCTACAAAGAATATAATCAATCTGATTTTGGTATTAACCATTGTGATGTCCATGTGCAGAGTCACCTCTTGTGTTGTTGGAAGAAGATGTTTGCTATGACCAGTTCATTCTCTTGGCCAAATTCTGTTAGCCTTTGCCCTGCTTCATTTTGTACTCCAAGGCCAAACTTGCATGTTATTCCAGGTATCTCTTGAGTTCCTGTTTTTGCATTCTAGTCCCATATNAAGAAGATGTTTGCTATGACCAGTTCATTCTCTTGGCCAAATTCTGTTAGCCTTTGCCCTGCTTCATTTTGTACTCCAAGGCCAAACTTGCATGTTATTCCAGGTATCTCTTGAGTTCCTGTTTTTGCATTCTAGTTCCATATGATGAAAAGGACATCTTTTTTGGTATTAGTTCTAGAAGGTCTTGTAGATCTTCATAGAATTGTTCAACCTTGGCTTTTTTAGCATTAGTAGTTGAGACATAGACTTGGATTACTGTGATATTGAATGGTTTGCCTTGGAAGCGAACAGAGATCATCCTGTCATTTTTTAGATTGCACCCAAGTACTGCATTTTGGACTCTTTTGTTGACTATGAGGGTTACTCCATTTTTTCTCAGGGATTCTTGCCCACAGTAGTAGATATAATGGTCATCTGAGTTAAATTCGCCCATTCTGGTCCATTTGGGTTCACTGATTCCTATAATTTTGATGTTCACTCTAGCCATCTCCTGTTTGAACACTTCGAATTTACCTTGATTCATGGACCTAACATTCCAGGTTCCTATGCAATATTGTACTTTATAGCATTGGACTTTACTTTCACCACCAGACATATCCACAACTAGGCATTGTTTCCACTTTGGCTCAACCTCTTCATTCCTTCTGGATCTATTTCTCCACTCATCTCCAGCAGTATATTGTACACCTACTGAGTTGGGGAGTTCAACTTTCAATGTCATATCTTTTTGCCTTTTCATACTGTTCCTTGGGTTCTCGAGGCAAGAATGCTGAAGTACTTTGCCATTCCCTTTTCAGTGGGCCACATTTTGTCAGAACTCTCCACCATGACTTGCCCATCTTAGGTGACTCTACATGGCATGACTCATAGTTTCATTGAGTTAGACAAGACTGTGATCCATGTGATCAATTTTGGTTAGTTTTCTGACACTGTGGTTTTCATTCTGTCTGCACTCTGATGTCTGAGGATAAGAGGCTTGTGGTAAAGCTTCCTGACTGGAGGGACCGGCTGTGAGGAAATCTGGGTCTTGCATTCAAAACTGATAGAATGCAGTGAAAACAGTTCTGAAAGTAAAGTTTATAGCAGCACAATTCTACCTCAAGAAACAAGAAAAATCTCAAATAAATAACCTAATCTTAGACCTAAAGCAATTAGAAAAAGAAGAATAAAATGGAGCCAAAGTTAGTAGAAGGAAATAAATCATAAAAATCAGAGCATAAATAAATGAAGAAAATAATAGTGATGATCAATAAAACTAAAAGCTGCTTTTTGAGGAAATAAACAAAATGGATAAATCATTATCCAGACTCACCAAGAAAACAGGAAGAAGACTCAAATCAATAAAATTAGAAATGAAAAAAGAGAAGTTACAAGAGATACCACAAAGATACAAAGGATCAAAAGAAACTGCTATGAGCAACTATATGCCAATAAAATGCACAACCTGGAAGACACGGAAAACTCTTAGAAAAGTACAACTTTCCAAGACTGAACCAGGGAGAAACAGAAAATATGAACAGTCCAGTCATAAGCACTGAAATTGAAACTGTGATCAAAAATCTTCCAACAAACCAAAGTCCAGAGCCACATGGTTTCACTGGTGATTTCTGTTATATCATATGTCTAGAGAAGAGCTAACGTCTATCCTTCTCAAACACTTTCAAAAAAAAAATTGCAGAGAGAGGAACACTCCCAAACTCATTCTACAAGGCCATCATCACCCAGATACCAAAACCAGAAAAAACATCACACAGAAAAAGAAAATTACAGGGCAATATCACTGGTGAACATAGATGCAAAAATCCTCAACAGAATACTAGCAAAATGAATCTAACAGCACATTAAAAGGATCATACAATATGATCAAGTGGGGTTTATCCCAGGGATACAAGAATGCTTACATGGAAATCAATCAATGTGATACACCATAGTCACAAATTAAAAGATAAAGGCCGTAAGACAATTTCCATAAAAGCAGAAAAGTTTTTGACAAAATTCAACACCTATTTATGACTAACTCCCCAGAAAGTGAGCATAGAAGGAACCTACCTCACCATAAAAAGGGCATATAAGAGAAATACGCAGCACACATCATTTTCAACGGTGAAAAACTGAAAGCCTTTCTTCTAAGATCAGGAACAAAATAAGGATGTTCACTCTAGACACTACTGTTCAACACAGTTTTGGAAGTCCTAGCCACAGCAAGGACATCATGTGAAAAGCCTGGCTAGATGAATCACAAGCTAGAATCAAGATTGCCAGGAGAAATATCAATAACCTCAGATATGCAGATGACACCACCCTAATGGCAGAAAGTGAAGAGGAACTGAAGAGCCTCTTGATGAAGGTGAAAGAGGAGAGTGAAAAAGCTGGCTTAAAACTCAATATTTAAAAAACATGAATCACCAGTCTAGGTTCAATGCAGGATAAAGGATGCTTGGGGCTGGTGCACTGGGATGACCCAGAGAGATAGTATGGGGAAGCAGGTGGGAGGGGGATTCAGGATTGGGAACATGTGTACACCTGTGGCAGATTCATGTTGATATATGGCAAAACCAATACAGTATTGTAAAGTAAAATAAATTTTAAAAAATAAACAAATAATTTATTCCCATTAAAAATAAAAATAAAAAACGAAGATCATAGCATCTGGTCCTATCACCAGTCCCATTCTAAGAGAATAGAAAAAAATATTGTAAATAGGTCAGGTAGTTAATTAAATTTAAAAAGTGTTTTGTTCATTTAAAAAATGTTTGTTAAAATTACTTAAGGAAAGAGAGACCTCTCAACATATAATGTAAAGCACCAAATATACGTGCCATTTTCACACTGGAGAAATAATGCTACTATTTTGGCAAATTTANATTAAATTTAAAAAGTGTTTTGTTCATTTAAAAAATGTTTGTTAAAATTACTTAAGGAAAGAGAGACCGCTCAACATATAATGTAAAGCACCAAATATACATGCCATTTTCACACTGGAGAAATCATGCTACTATTTTGGCAAACTTCTCTCTGATTATATTTGCTGTCTCTTTATTTAATTTCATCTGCAACGTAGAAAATCACTGAAAATCTACTGTAACCATATTAATTTCCAAAAACTGATGGTATATCTTTTTAAAATATTTGAGATAATATTTGATATTAAGTAAAATAATTTTCAAATAATTCTATTACCTCTATACTAATAACATGTACGAAGAAGGATGGCAAGAAAATATCTAAAACCCCCTAGCCAAAAGTTCATTGTTATTCCCTATTCTTTCCTCCAGTCAGTTTTCATTCAATCCTGAAGAAGGGCAATGTCAAAGAATGTTCAAACTAACGTACAGTTGCACTCACTTCACATGCTACCAAGGTAATGCTCAAAGTCCTTCAACTTAGGCTTCAGCAGTGCATGAACTGAGAACTTCGAAATCTATTTACAAGGTGGGTTTAGAAAAGGCAGAAGAAGCAGAGATCAAGTTGCCAACATCCACTGGATCATAGAGGAAGCAAGGGAGTTCCAGAAAAAACATCTATTTCCGCCTCATTTATGCTAAAGTCTTTGATTGTGTGGATCACAGCGAACTATGGAAATTTTTTTAAGAGATGGGAGTACCAGACTACCTTACCTGTCCCTGAACCTGTATGCAGATCAAGAAGCAACAATTAGAACTGGACATGAACAATGGACTGATTTGAAATTGGGAAAGGAGTATGTCAAGACTATATATTGTCACTCTGCTTATTTAACATATGCTGAGTAGATCATGCAAAATGCCAGGCTGAGTGAAGCACAAGTTGAAATCAAGATTGCCAGGAGAGATATCAAAACCTCACATATGCAGATGATACCACACTAAGGACAGAAAGTGAAGAGGAACTAAAGAGCCTCTTGTTGAGGGTAAAAGAGGAGAGTTAAAAACCTGGCTTGAAACTCAACTTTCAAAAAACTCTTGGTATAGGATTTGTTTAGGCCTCACAGGATGCCTGCCTTACTTTAAAGCTATTTACTACAGTTCAGTTAAATAGTGTGGAAGTCCTTTTGCAGTCTGATGTGCATGTCTTATGATCAGGATAGTTTTTCCACCTAGTTACCTACAAGCAGGTAGGAAATACAGTGAATTTACCCTAAAATGTCCAATCTGTATAGACGTATCTTGTCAGTTTTTTTATGTTGGTTTTCTAAAACAGTCTGATCAATAAATCTTATCTAGATCTTAAAAAAAAAATACTAAAATCATGGTATCTTGTCCCATCAATTCATGACAAATAGAAGGGGAAAAAGTGGAAGCAGTGACAGATTTTATTTTCTTGGGTTCCAAAATCACTGTGGACCTTTGACTGCAACCATGAAATTAAAAGATACTAGCTACTTGAAAGGAAAGCTATGACAAACCTAGACAGCATATTAAAAATCAGAAATGTCACTTCAGTGATAGAGGTCCATATTATAGGTTTTCCAGTAATCACATGCGCATGTGAGAGTTGGACCATGAAGAAGGCTGAGCACCAAAGGAATTGATGCTTTTGAACTGTGGTGCTGGCAAAGACTCTTGAGAGTCCCTTGGACAGCAAGATCAAACCAGTCTATCCTAAAGGAAATCAACCCAAAATGTTCATTGAAAAGACTGATGCTGAAGCTGAAGCTCCAATACTTTGGCCACCTGATGTGGAGAAATGATTCACTGGAAAAGACTTGGTACTCAGAAAGATTGAAGGCAAAGGAGAAGGAGGAGGCAGAGGATAAGATGGTTAGATAGCATCACTGACTGAATAGACATGAATTGGAGGAAACCCCAGAAGACAGTGGAAGGCAAAGGAGCCTAGCATGCTACAGTCTTTGAGGTTGCAAACAGTCAGACATGACTTAGCAAATGAATGACAACAACAAATCTGCTCCTGGAATCTCAAATTGTATAGAATGAACAGAAGAGAAATATGGGTTTTATATCCAAACAATAAGAAAGGGCCCAGGGAATAAGGAATATATTCCAATTCAATATGCATTTTCACCCCAGTCCCCTTAAGTCAGAGTGAGAGAGAAGACTTTTACCTTGAGGAGAGAAAGAAGACAAAGAAAGGTACAGACACCACCAGCTGCAGGGTGCGCCACTCTCGAAAGACAAAAGCCAGTCCTCCCAGCATCATCTGTCCAATACTAAGGGCACAGGATATCAGTGTTATTACCATGGCTTTTGACTGGGATCTGGTCCACTCTGTAACTGAAAGAAACACAATTGAGGTAGTAATGTTAGATGAAGAAATTTCAAGATCAAATTCAAGGTTTGGAAAATGGAGGAGATCAAAATTGTCAACTTACTGAGCATACTGTTATTTGATATAATGACCACAGCAGAACAACCTGACCAGAAGCGCAGGGAGCAGTAAATGAGGAAGGTGGGAGCAAAGGCTGTGCAGGTCCCAGAGATGGCGAGCTGGAGCAGACAGCACCTGAGAGTCAACTTCCGCCCAAACCTAAGAAACAGAAGGCAGTTAGAATATGAAAGCAATGATAATTTGGGGCAAAACATTAAGAAAGCAAAAGCATACACTGAAATGTAAAGAATGCTTTAACAAATGATTCTTTGTACCTGAACGCTTGAAAAATCAAGAGCTAAATCAGCAAAGGAAATCTCCTCCAATAACATTCCTTGTCTACAATGTACACTAGCAATACCAAAACTTCATCCTCCAATCACCAATGGACTCTGTCATCTAGCATATAAAGAGAACTACAGTGTTGGAAACTGTGACATACTATAAGCACATATTGTGCTAACTTACATATTTAACAAACTAGATAGTCTATCCAGTGTGTAGACCACAAGAGAGCTAAAAGTGTACTTGGATCTCTAGGATCAAACAGATTAAGGCTAACTTATACAAAAGATTGGTGGGAAATGCAACAAGGTTGTAGGGGGTTTATGTAAGGACCACTTTTTGTTGAATCTGTATTTGTTAGTCTCAAGCAATATGCTTTTCCAGAACAGAATGTAAAAGCACTACAACACAGATAGAGGATATTATATAAATCTCTCAGAGAAAAGAACTATGTAAGATGGAGAATGAACAGGAAAAGATGAAGGACAAAGAAGAAAAAATAAATCTTCCGTTTCATTGAGAGTCATGAAAACAGAGTCTTAGTGGAGACATCTAGAACTAAATAGGATATGCAAATCTATATATCCAGTAATAAAAACAGATAAACACATTTGGGATCAGGAATTCCTCTGCAATATTTAAATTATTCAAACAGTTCCTCTAAGAACAGAAAATGTGCAACACAGGAACAAATTCATCAAATAATCATATATGTAATCATTATCATAATGAAAATAATTTAGAAAACACAAAATGACTTGATAGACAAAAATTGTAGCAATCATATCAAACTAATTTCAACTGATAGAAATTACCAGAATGGATTTCTTTGAAAACTTAACTTTTTGCTTTTCCTACATCGCAGGCATATTCTTTACCATCTGAGCCACCAGGGAAGCCCATCCTTCCCACAATAGTACTTAAATTATTGGAACCAATACAACATTGTACAGTAGTTAGCCTCCAATTAAAATAAATAAATTTAAATTTTAAAAAAACTAAATTGACAAAAAAGATATACAATACAAATAGTAATAATAATAAGCTGGAATATTTATACTAACATCAAATAGATTTCAAAGCAAAATATATTTCCAGAAATAATAATGCAAAAGATGTCAAATGTATTTCTTTTAAAAAAAAAAAAGATTTTCTTTGATATGAACCATCTTTTAAAGTCTTTTATTGAATTTGTTAAAATATTGCTTCTGTTTTATATTTTGGTTTTTAGGCCTCAAAGCATATGGGATCTTAATTTCCTGACTAGGGATCAAACTGACAACCCCTGCACTGGAAGGTAAAGTCTTAACCACTGGCCTGCCAGGGACGTCCTCATGCTACTTTCCCAATAGCACTTGCTGAGGATCGTTCCATATATGGATGTAGTTTTTCATGTGTTTGGGTGGGAGGGTGAACTACATATCCTCTTGAACTACCATCTCACTCTTATTTCTGATTTTTACTTTTTGTTTTTCTAGCCATCCTAGTATGTTTGAACTGGTTTCAACACAGTTTTTTAAATATAAATTTATTTATCTTACTTGGAGGCTAATTACTTTACAATGTTGTATTGGTTTTGCCATAAATTTTAAAATTTTTAAGTTGGAGTATAGCTGATTCACCATGTTGTGCTGGTTTCTGCTGTACAGCAATGTGAGTCAGTTATACATAAACATGTTGTTGTTCAGTTACTAAGTCGAATTCAACTCTTTGTGGCCCCATGGACTGCAGCACAACAGGCTTTCCTGTCCTTCATTATCTCCCAGAATTTGCTCAAACTCATGTCCATCGAGTCACTGATGCCATCCAACCATTTCATTCTCTGTTACTCCTTTCTCCACCTGTCCTCAATCTTTTCCAGTATGAAGGTTTTTTTCCAAAGAGTCAGCTCTTCACATCAGGTGGCCAGTGCTGGAGCTTCAGCTTCAGCATTAGTCCTTCCAATGAATACTCAGGGTTGATTTCCTTTAGGATTGAGTGGTTTGATCTCCTTGCTGTCCGAGGGACTCTACTCTTTTCTAGATCCTTTTCCCATATAGGTCATTACAGACTATGGAGTAGATTTCCCTCTGCTACGTGTATACATGTGTGTTAGTCACTCAGTTGTGTCCAACTCTGCGACCCAGTGGATTGCAGTCCACCAAACTCCTCTGTCCATGGGATTCTCCAGGCAAAAATCCTGGAGTGGGTTGCCATTCCCTTCTCCAACTCCCTCTGCTATACAGTAGGTCTTTGAGCTTAGTTCAGTTCAGTCACTCAGTTATGTCCAACTCCTTGCGACCCCATGGACCAGAGCATGCCAGGCTTCCCTGTCCATCACCAACTCCCAGAGTTCACTCAAACTCATGTCTATTGAGTTGATGATGCCATCCAACCATCTCATCCTCTGTCGTCCCCTTCTCCTCCCACCCTCAATCTTTTCCAGCATCAGGGTCTTTTCAAACGAGTCAACTCTTTGCATCAGATGGCCAAAGTATTGGAGTTTCAGCTTCAACATCAGTCCTTCCAATGAAAACTCAGGACTGATCTCTTTTAGAATGGACTGGTTGGATCTCCTTGAAGTCCAAGGGACACTTAAGAGTCTTCTTCAACACCACAATTCNGATTCTGCAGGCAAGAATACTGGCTGTCTCTTATACACATCTTTGATCTCCTTCAGAATGGACTGGTTGGATCTCCTTGCAGTCCAAGGGACTCTCAAGAGTCTTCTCCAACACCACAGTTCAAAAGCATCAATTCTTCAGTGCTCAGCTTTCTTCACAGTCCAACTCTCACATCCATACATGACCACTGGAAAAACCATAGCCTTGACGAGACAGACCTTTGTTGACAAAGTAATGTCTCTGCTTTTTAATATGCTCTCTAGGTTGGTCACAGCTTACCTTCCAAGGAGTGTCTTTCAATTTCGTGGCTGCAGTCACCATCTGCAGTGATTTTGGAGCCCAGAAAAAAATAAAGTCTGATGCTGTTTCCACCATTTCCCCATCTATTTCCCATGAAGTGATGGGACTGGATGCCATGATCTCAGTTTTCTGAATGTTGAGCTTTAAGCCAAATTTTTCACTCTCCTCTTTCACTTTCATCAAGAGGCCCTTTAGTTCTTCTTCACTTTCTGCCATAAGGGTGGTGTCATCTGCATATCTGAGGTGACTGATATTTCTCCCGGCAATCTTGATCCCAGCTTGTGCTTCACCCAGCCCAGCGTTTCTCATGATGTACTCTGCATATAAGTCAAATAAGCAGGGTGACAATATACAGCCTTGACGTACTCCTTTTCCTATTTGGAACCAGTCTGTTGTTCCATGTCCAGTTCTAACTGTTGCTTCCTGACCTGCATACAGATTTCTCAAGAGGCAGGTCAGGTGATCTAGTATTCCCATCTCTTTCAGAACTTTCTGCAGTTTATTGTGATCCACACAGTCAAAGGCTCTAGCATAGTCAATAAAGCAGAAAGAGATGTTTTTCTGGAACTCTCTTGCTTTTTTGATGAGTAAGTCTTTATTAGTTATATATATTATATATTGGAGTTTCAATATAGTTTTGATTGGCATGGCTTAATAAGTGATGCTGTTGTGCTCCTTTTCATGTGCTTCTTACAAGTTGTATATCTTCTTTGTAAACAAATGTATCTATTCAAATCCATTGGTAATTTGTCCACTTTATTGAAGTATAATTGACGAGAGTAAATAAAATTGCATATATGTACCTCATGCAAAGAGTTGACTCATTGGAAAAGACTGATGCTGGGAAGGATTGGGGACAGGAGGAGAAGGGGACAACAGAGGATGAGATGGCTGGATGGCATCACCAACTCGATGTACATGAGTTTGGATGAACTCCAGGAGTTGGTGATGGACAGGGAGGCCTGGCCTGCTGCAGTTCATGGGGCCGCAAAGAGTCGGACGCGACTGAACTGAACTGAACTGAACTGAAGATGTTCAGTATGATGATTTGATATATGTATATTGTGAAGCAATCACTTCAACCAAGCTTATTAACATACCCATCATGTCACAGATACAATTTTTGTGTGTGAGAGAGCACTTATGATCTAGTCTCTTGCAAGTCTTGAGTATACAGTAAATTATTAACTATACTACTCATTGAAAAAGACCCTGATGCTGAGACAGATTGAAGGCAAAAGGAAAGGGAGAGGCAAAGGATGAGATGGTTAGATAGCATCATCTACTCAGTGGACATGAATCTGAGCAAACTCCAGGAGACAAGGAAGGACGTGGGAGCCAGGCATGGTGTAGTCCATGGGGTCGCAAAGAGTTGGACACAACTTAGAGACTGAAGAACAATTGTGCTATACATGACCAGGATATATTCATCTTGCGAGACTGAAACTTTATACCCTTTGACCAACATCTCCCCATTTCTCTCACCTCCAAAATCTTGACAATCACTTCTCTACATTATCTTCCTCTGATTCAAGTATTTCATAATCTACATATAAGTTAGTCATGCAGTGTGT
>SJYW01029920.1:300979-311645 GCA_006410735.1 Raphicerus campestris | reverse complement strand
CACCAGCCCCAAGCATCCTGTATCCTGCATTGAACATAGACTGGCGCTTCATTTCTTATATGATAGTATACATGTTTCAGTGTCATTCTCCCAAATCATCCCACCCTCTCCCTCTCCCCCAGATGCCAAAAGTCTGTTCTATACTTTTGTGTCTCCTATATTGTCTCACTTACAGGGTCATCATTACTATTTTCCTAAATTCCATATATTCCCTTGGTATCTCTGATTTTCTTGAAGAGATCTCTAGTCTTTCTCATTCTGTTCTTTTCCTCTATTTCTTTGCATTGATCGCTGAAGAAGGCTTTCTTATCTCTTTTGGCTATTCTTTGGAACTCTGCATTCAGATGCTTATATCTTTCCTTTTCTCCTTTGCTTTTCACCTCTCTTCTTTTCACAGCTATTTGTAAGGCTTCCCCAGACAGCCATTTTGCTTTTTTGCATTTCTTTTCCATGGGGATGGTCTTGATCTCTGTCTCCTGTACAATGTTACGAACCTCATTCCATAGTTCATCAGGCATTCTATCTATCAGATCTAGGCCCTTAAATCTATTTCTCACTTCCACTGTATAATCATAAGGGATTTGATTTAGGTCATACCTGAATGAGCTAATGGTTTTCCCTGCTTTCTTCAATTTAAGTCTGAATTTGGTAATAAGAAGTTCATGATCTGAGCCACAGTCAGCTCCTGGTCTTGTTTTTGTAGAGATCCATCTAGTCAAGGCTATGGTTTTTCCAGTGGTCATGAATGGATGTGAGAATTGGACTGTAAAGAAAGCTGAGCACTTAAGAATTGATGCTTTTGAACTGTGATGTTGGAGAAGACTCTTGAGAGTCCCATGGACTTCAAGGAGATCCAACCGGTCCATTATGAAGGAGATCAACCCTGGGATTTCTTTGGAAGGAATGATGCTAAAGCTGAAACTCCAGTACTTTGGCCACCTAATGCGAAGAGTTGACTCAGAAAAGACTTTGATGCTGGGAGGGATTGGGGGCAGGAGGAGAAGGGGACGACTGAGGATGAGATGGCTGGATGGCATCACTGACTCAATGAACGCCAGTCTGAGTGAACTCTGGGAGTTGGTGATGGACAGGGAGGCCTGGCGTGCTGTGATTCACAGGGTCGCAAAGAGTCGACTGAGGGACTGAACTGAAAAAGATTGAACCTCCTATCTTGAAGCACCTTATTCTCACTTCTCACTGGTAATTTCTGCTCATCTTTACAAAAGAAGTTTATGTAATCTTCCTCTACTGTTCTGAACTGCCCCCCCAACCTAATAGAGATGTTATTTCTGTGCCCAGTGCAATGAGCTCTGTGACCAAAAAAAATTGCTTTTGTAACAATGAGTCTAATTATCCATTTCCATCTACAGTTCCGTAGAAACCAACAGTATAAACTGCCTATTGGAACTCAATAAAGACTTCTTTATGAAAGAGTTAATAGGAAACTGTGAAACTACTCAGAAGAAGGGCAGCGGTGATGTGGAGACACTCACCTGTCTGAGAGAAAGCCGTATATGAGGCCTCCCACCAGCATTCCAGCCATGAACAGGGACTGACCCACTGATTTCTGTGACTGATTGTCACAAATGAGGTCCCACTGGAAAAGAAGGAAACCAGCATAGAGGAGCTTCACAGCTTCTTATATCCCTCAACAAACGTTCACTCACTCTAACAACCCTCAGGGAACACACCCTCTGATCTCCTTTGAACATTTACTCACATATATTACTCAAGTCTCAGCTTAAGCACGGAATTCTCTAAATCCTCAACTAAATCCTCTGAGTTCTATCATGGCAAATCGTACTCAATAAGCACTGTGTGCCTCACTGGTTCTCAAACTTTGCCACACATTGAAAATATTGAGGGGATTTTTTTTCATTACTGATGCCTGGATTTTACACATGGAATAAAATGTATTTGGTTTGTTTCTTTCATAAGAATCCAGAACATGAAAATTTTTAAAATTAATATAAATATTTCTGATTTGCACAAAGGCTAAGAACATGTGACCAAGAATATTTTCCACAATTTATATCAAGTACTAACTTGGATAAACATAAAAATTCACACAAAACTTAAGTTTTGTGATAGTAAAATCCATAACCAGTTTGTTAATTTCAGTGTCTTCACACTGTAAGTAATTGACAATATACAAAGTCAGCAATTACTATTTGCTAAAAGAATGAAGAAAAGCTGGCTATCTGAATAATGAACCTGTGTTTATTTTGCATTATTCTAAACACAGAGAACAAGTACTCACAAGAGGTAAATGAGGCCNTACAAAGTCAGCAATTACTATTTGCTAAAAGAATGAAGAAAAGCTGGCTATCTGAATAATGAACCTGTGTTTATTTTGCATTATTCTAAACACAGAGAACAAGTATTCACAAGAGGTAAATGAGGCCTTTACCTCAGTCACGATGGTGGAGGAGAACAGGCTGTGGTCATACACCCAGCCGTCCACACAGGGCTCCGTGTCCAGGTCAGTCATGTTGGGGAAGGTCCCATTCAGGTGAAGGAACTGCCACTGGGGGTGGAGGAAACGACGACACTTCTCTGGCTTCAAGTTCGAATCCAGTGGGATGGAGATTCTCAGGAGGACATCAGGGCTGAGGATCCCTGTGTCATTGCCAGAGACAGTGGCATTATCGAGGATGTGGACCCAGCAGCGATGACCAGGAACGCCTGCTGTGAAGTTCTCCAACAGGGAGTGACAGACTACTATCATGAAAACGGGAAAAAAAAAAACCATCTGAAGGATCTGGAATTTCCCCAGGCCACCAGCTTTATCCAGGAGCTCCTCAAAGGCCATTGTGAACAGGTGATCCTCAAGAAGAGTCACAGTGATGTCAAAGCTACAACTTCAAAGGGAGAAAAGAGCATCCTTTCATTAATTCACATTGAATCTATGTGACCCCATATCAGGTTCTCCTCAGTACCAAGTGGATCCAACTCACCTCACTCCTACAACAGAGAAATGGAAAAAGTTTCCCTAGTCCTTTTGGAAGCATAGAATGTTTGCTTTTTAATAGTCATAGAGAAAATTATTTACCAAAGATACTTGTATCTGATGAACATTAAATCTGTTTAAAGATTTACTCTCTGATGTGCTTGTCCTCAGTGATTCTGTATCATCAACAGTGAACTTTGGCATGTACGTGGTCTCTAAACAAGTTAAAATAAACCCTCTACAAGTATTCAGTCATTTTCAGAAGATGGAAAGGACAGAAATGAACTGCTTCATGATTTTTCTGTGGAAAAAAAAGGAAGGGTTTTACTTGTTTATATGGACTTTGCTGTTGTTGTTCACTTGCCAAGTCATGTCCAACTCTTTGCGACCCCATGGACTGCAGCACACCAGGCTCTGTCCTCCCCTAATTCCCAGAGTTTGCCGAAGCTCATGTCCACTGAGTCAGTGGTGCTATTTAACCTCTCATCCTCTGCCACCCCCTTCTCCTTTTGCCTTCAATCTTTCCCAGCATCAGGGTTTTTCCCAATGAATCAGCTTTTGCCATCAGGTGTTCATAGTATTGGAGCTTCAGTTTCAGCATCAGTCCTTCCAATGAATATTCAGGGTTGATTTCCATTGAGATTTACTGGTTTGTTCTTATTACTGTCCAAGGGACTCTCATGATTATTCTCCAGCACCATGATTCAAAAGCATAAATTTTTTGGTGCTCAGCCTACTTTATAGTTCAACTATCACATCCACACATGACTACTGGAAAAACCATAGCTTTTACTACATGGACCTTTGAAACCAAAGTGAAGCCTCTGCTTTTTAATACACTGTCTAAATTTGTCATGGCTTTCCAAGGAGCAAATGTCTTTCAGTTTCATGGCTGCAGTTCTTGTCTGCAGTGATTCTGAAGCCTAAGAAAATAAAATCTCTCACTCCTTCCATTTTTTGCCTCCTGTTTGCCATGAAGTGATGGGACAAGATGCCACGATCTTAGTTTTTGAATGCTGATTTTCTAGCCAGTTTTTTCACTCTCCTCTTTTACTGCCATCAAGCTCTTTAGTTCTGTTTACTTTCTGCCATTAGAATGCTATCATCTGCATATCTGAGGCTGATATTTTTCCTGACAATCTTGATTCCAGCTTGTAATTCATCCAGCCCAGCAGTCCACATGATGTATTCCGCACAAAAGTTAAATAAGCAGGGTAACAATATGCAGCCTTGTACTCTTCTCCCAATTTTGAACTATCAGTTGCTCCATGTAAGGTTCTAGCTGTTGCTTCTTGATCTGCATACAGGTTTCTCAGAAGACAGGTAAGGTGGTCTGATACTCCCATCTCTTTAGGAATTTTCCACAGTTTGTTGTGACCCACACAGTTAAAGGCGTTAGCTTAGTCAGTGAAGCAGAAATAGATTTTTTTTGGAACTCCCTTTCTATCTACAAGATAAAACAAATGTTGGCAATTTGATCTCTGGTTCCTCTGCCTTTTCTAAATCCAGCATGTACATCTTTAAGTTCTCAGTTCACATACTGTTGAAGCCTAACTTGAAGGATTTTGAGCATTACCTTGCTAGCATGTGAAATGAGTACAATTGTGTGGTGTTTGAGCATTCTTTGGCATTGCCTTTCTATGGGACCGGAATGAAAGCTGATCTTTTCCCTGTGGCCACTGCTGACCTTTCCAAATTTACTGACATATTGAGTGCAGCATTAACAGCATCATCTTTAGGATTTGAAATAGCTCAGCTGGAATTCCATCACCTCCACTAGCTTTGTTTGTAGTAATGCTTCCTAAGACACACTTGACTTAAAACTCCAGGATGTCCAGCTCTAGTTGAGTGATGGCACCATCATGGTTATCCAGGTCATTAAGACCTTTCTTGTGTAGTTCTGTGTATTCTTGCCATCTCTTTTCAATCTCTTCTGCTTCTGTTAGGTCCTCACCATTTCTATCCTTTATCATGCTCATCCTTGCATGAAGTGTTCCTTTGATATCTGCAATTTTCTTGGAGAGATCTCCTCTTTCCCATTCTATTGTTTTCCTCAGTTTCTTTGCATTGTGAGATGTGGCTTCAATCCCTGATTCAGGAAGATCCCTTAGAGGAGGAAAAAAGCAAAGATCCCTTAGAGGAGGAAAAAAGCAAAGATCCCTTAGAGGAGGAAAATAGCAAGCCACTCCAATATTCTTGCCTGAAAAATTTCATGGACAGAGGAACCTGGGAGGCTACAGTCCAAAGTGTCCCAAAGAGTCAGATACCACTCAGCAGCTAAGCACTTGTACTATTACTGTTTCTTG
Organism: Raphicerus campestris; assembly: GCA_006410735.1. Taxonomy (NCBI): domain Eukaryota; kingdom Metazoa; phylum Chordata; class Mammalia; order Artiodactyla; family Bovidae; genus Raphicerus; species Raphicerus campestris. Next base: position 306,389 of record SJYW01029920.1, on the reverse strand, counting down.
CTATTCTCTGGAATGCTACATTCAGATGGGTATATCTTTCTCTTTCTCCTTTGCCTTTCACTTCTCTTCTCTCCTCAGATATTTGTAAAGCCTCCTCAGACAACCACTTTGCCTACTTGCATTGCTTTTCCTTAGGGATGGCTGCCTCCTGCATAGTGTTACAAATCTCTGTCCATAATTCTACAGGCACTCTGTCTACCAGATCCAATCCCTTGACTCTATTCATCACTTCTACTGTATAATCATGTTATTTAAGTAATACCTGAATGATCTAGTGATTTTCCCTAGTTTCTTCAATTTAAGCCTGAATTTTGTAATAAGATGTTCATGATCTGAGCCACAGATCTTGTTTTTGCTGACTGTATAGAACTTCTCCATCTTTGCTGCAAAAAACATAATCAGTCTGATTTTGGTATTAAGCATCTGGTGATGTCCATGTGTAGAGTCACCTCTTGGGTTATTGAGAAAAAGGTGTTTGCTATGACTAGCATGTTCTCTTGACAAAACTCTGTTAACCTTTGACCTGCTTCATTTTGTACTCCATGGCTGCTGATTACTGGAGATTACAAGTGAAATGACATAAAACACACGAGACATACGAGACATATAGGAGACACAGACACACACTCCGGTCAGAGGAAAAGACTGCAAATAATTGCAGTTTATTATTATATAGCCCCCTGGGCAGAATTCCAGACTGCATGAATAAGCCTTTTCAGTACAGTGCAGGTGCATACATGTTATCATANGACAGCCTGGGCAATAAATTTCTAATCTAACGAAATGATTAATTTGCTTTTTGCAATGACTCCTGCATAGCTAAAACAAAGGGAGATTGAGGACCATACTGTGCCATTGCAGCTTTAAGATCTTTAAAAAATTTATATTTCAAAGGAGTGTATTGAACATTTATCACATTGTCATCTTGTTGTCTCTGGATTTTGCTCCTCTTTACGGGATTTCCACCACTGCTGGAATAAATGAGTCATTTCTTTAATCTCTTTGCCCCCCTCTGACGAAACAGAAGAAGCCTCCGAATCCGATTTTGAACTATCAGATATTTCATCATTTACAGGAGGAGGCTCATTTGCATCCTTGCCTTCAGGCAATGCAGAAGCCCCACCAACGTCTGACACATCCTCATAANAAACAGAAGAAGCCTCCGAATCCGATTTTGAACTATCAGATATTTCATCATTTACAGGAGGAGGCTCATTTGCATCCTTGCCTTCAGGCAATGCAGAAGCCCCACCAACGTCTGACACATCCTCATAAACTTCTCCCCTCCTTGAAGCATTAGATTTAGTTTCACTATCAGTAGAAAGCAAGGTCAAAGCCTGTGTTATAGCATTACACAAAGTCCATAACTTTAAAGGGATCACATTACCCTTCTGATGTTGCTTTTTCAATTCCTTTTGAATTATATTCCATTCCTTCAAATTTAACTGTAACTTAGTTTGACACTGAAACCAATGACAATGTTGCTCCACCAAGCAGAAGAGCTCATTCAATCGACGAGTTGAGATCTTAACGCCTATGGAGTGGAGAAGTCCTTTGACTAACTCCATGTATTGTGCCCATAATGATGATGATCACCTGCCTGCCAGGGTGAGGAATTCCCCATGATATTCTTGAAAGCTCCCCTGCCTGCCACAGTGAGGAATTCCCCATGATTTTCCCAAAAGTTCCCCTGCTATGGATTTTAAAATCCCCCCGGGGTTACTCACCCTTTCGGTTTCACTTGAGCCCCGTGTTGGGCGCCAGTTGTTGATTACTGGAGATTACAAGTGAAATGACATAAAACATACAAGACATACGAGACGTATAGGAGACACACACACACACTCCGGCCAGAGGAAAACACTGTGCAAATAATTGCAGTTTATTATTATATAGCCCCCTAGGCAGAATTCCAGACTGCATGAATAAACCTTTTCAGTACAGTGCAGGTGCATACATGTTATCATACAGCAAGGGGAGTGAAACCTCTGTTTACTGCAAGGTCTGTCCAGAGCCCTCTTCTCTCCTTTTATCAAAAGAAAGGAATGCGCCCTCGTTAGCAAGGGACCATTAAACTCAAGGCTGTGTCCAGACTCCTTGGCAGAACGCCTCGCTTGCCAGCACGTTCAGCCTTGAGCAGAGAGACCCGCTTGCATGCATATCTCCGTTTTCCCTATTGTGACCACATTAACCCTTCACATGGCCAAATTTTCCTGTTATTCCAGGTATCTCTTGACTTCCTACTTTCACATTCCAATCCTGTATGATGAAAATGACATCTATGTGTGTGTGTGTGTGTGTGTGTGTGTGTGTGTGTGTGTGTGTGTTAGTTTTAGAAGATGTTGTAGAGTCAGTCAACGTCAGCTTCTTTGGCATCAGTGGTTGGGACATAGACTTGGATTACTATGATGTTGAGCTGGTTTGCTTTGAAAATGAACTGAGATCAGTCTGTGTTTTTTGAGATTGCACCCAGGTACTGCATTTCAGACTTTTTGTTGACTATGAGGGCTATTCCATTTCTTCTAAGGCATTCTTGTTCACAGTAGTAGATACAGTGGTCATCTAAATTAAAATCACCCACTCCTATCCATTTTAGTTCACTGATTGCTAAAATTTTGATGTTCGCTCTTACCATTTCCTGCTTGCCTACATTCAACTTATCTTGAATCATGGACCTAATATTCCAGGTTCCTACACAACATTGTTTTTTACAGCATTGGACTTTACTTTCACCACCAGACACACCCACAACTGAGCGTTGTTTCTGCTTTGGCCCAGCCACTTCATTCTTTCTGTAGCTATTTGTAATTGCCCTCCACTCTTCCCCAGTAACATATTGGACACCTTCCAACATGCACTGGGGGGTATGGAGGGGGAAGAGAAGAGGCAGCATTCTAAGTTTGAGAACAGAGTACAGGGTACATAAACTGGAAGATTGATCCCCCTCTGCAGTCAGAGTTGAATGAACTTGGACTGCCAGGAAATTCCAAGGATTCGCTTGGTAGTTACAGTCCCACATTTCCTGGAACAGTGACTAACCACATTCAGTGACTTGAGTCCAAAGTGCAAAACAGAGAGAAGTTACTCCCAACCACACATCTAAGTGCACAATTGTGTAGGTGACACATGGCAGTTTCAAGGAGCACGGATGGGATGGGATTGGCTCTTGTTCAGCATCTTCCTCTCCTGCCTACCCAACTCCATGCACTTCCCAGTCTCACAGAGAAGGACCTTGTAAAGGGAAAGGCCAGTCTATTCAGAATACTTTTTCATGGAGGAAGGCTATTTAAGAAGTCTTTGGGTGATCCCTGGCCTTAGAGTCGATGTCCGGAGAGGGTCTCCATGGCAGGATAAGGTGTGGGAGCTTGATTCAAGGAAGGCTCTAATGAGTGCCTAAGGAAGAAGGGCTGGGATTTGGAGGGGCTGCTGGGCCTCCACTAGCTGAAGTGAGGAGCCCTTGGGAGGAATGGACCTGGCCAACATGGCTACGTCTTACTGTAAACTGGGGCCTAGAAGGTCCCAGCTTTAGCTTCATGGAGATAGGAAGGGGTAGTGAGATGAGGTTCCTATAAGTCCCACTTCCCCAAAGCAGTTGCCATGGAAAAGTACTTCTTCTGACCTGGCAGGACAAGGAAATTTGCAAATGTATACAAATAATTTTCTCCTATAGAGAAATATTTCCCCTCACTATAGAATATTTTATGTTTTATACGTCCTAGTTAACTTCTTTTTTTTTTTTTTTTTTGACTCTCTGATTTATTTTATTTTCCTAAGTGTTTGTTTGAGCATTCTTTGGGATTAGAATGAAAACTGACCTTTTCCAGTCCTGTGGCCACTGCTGAGTTTTCCAAATTTGCTGGCATATTGAGTGCAGCACTTTCACAGCATCATCTTTCAGGATTTGAAATAGCTCACCTGGAATTCCATCACCTCCACTAGCTTTGTTCATAGTGATGCTTTCTAAGGCCCACTTGACTTCACATTCCAGGATATATGGCTCTAGGTAAGTGGTCACACCATCGTGATTATCTTGGTTGTGAAGATCTTTTTTGAACAGTTCTTCTGTGTATTATTGCCAACTCTTCTTAATATCTTCTGCTTCTGTTAGGTCCATACCATTTCTGTCCTTTATCAAACCCATCATTGCATGAAGTGTTTCCTTGATATCTCTAATTTTCTTGAAGAGATCTCTAGTCTTTCCCATTCTGTTGTTTCCCTCTATTTCTTTGCATTGATCACTAAGGAAGGCTTTCTTATGTCTCTCTTCTATTCTTTGGAACTCTGGATTCAGATGCTTATATCTTTCCTTTTCTCTTTTGCTTTTCACTTCTCTTCTTTTCACAGCTATTTGTGAGGCCTCCTCAGAGAGCCACACAATTGCACTCATCTCACATGCTAGTAAAGTAATGCTCAAAATTCTCCAAGCCAGGCTTCAGCAATACGTGAACTGTGAACTTCCAGATGTTCAAGCTGCTTTTAGGAAAGGCAGAGAAACCAGAGATCAAATTGCCAACATCTGTTGGATCATGGAAAAAGCAAGAGAGTTCCAGAAAAACATCTACTTCTGCTTTATTGACTATGACAAAGCCTTTGACTGTGTGGATCACAATAAACGGCAGAAAATTCTGAAAGAGATGGGACTACCAGAGCACCTGACCTGCCTCTGAAGAAACCTATATGCAGGTCAGGAAGCAACAGTTAGAACAGGACATGGAACAACAGACTGGTTCCAAATAGGAAAAGGAGTACGTCAAGGCTGTATATTGTCACCCTGCTTATTTAACTTATATGCAGAGTACATCATGAGAAACGCTGGGCTGGAAGAAGCACAAGCTGAAATCAAGATTGCTGGGAGAAATATCAATCACCTCAGATACGCAGATGACACCACCCTTATGGCAGAAAGTGAAGAGGAACTAAAAAGCCTCTTGATGAAAGTGAAAGAAGAGAGTGAAAAAGTTGGCTTAAAGCTCAACATTCAGAAAACTGAGATCGTGGCACCTGGTCCTATCACTTCATGGGAAATAAATGGGGAAACAGTGGAAATAGTGACAGACTTTATTTTGGGGGGCTCCAAAATCACTGCGGATGGTGACTGCAGCCATGAAATTAAAAGATGCTTACTCCTTGGAAGGAAAGTTATGACCAACCTAGACAGCATATTCAAAAGCAGAGACATTACTTTGCCAACAAAGGTCCGTATGGTGAAGGCTATGGTTTTTCCAGTGGTCATGTATGGATGTGAGAGCTGGACTGTGAAGAAGGCTGAGCACTGAAGAATTGATGCTTTTGAACTGTGGTGTTGGAGAAGACTCTTGAGAGTCCCTTAGACTGCAAGGACATCCAACCAGTCCATTCTAAAGGAGATCAGCCCTGGGTGTTCTTTGGAAGCAATGATGCTAAAGCTGAA
>SJYW01029920.1:263964-298748 GCA_006410735.1 Raphicerus campestris | reverse complement strand
TGGCTCTAGGTAAGTGGTCACACCATCGTGATTATCTTGGTTGTGAAGATCTTTTTTGAACAGTTCTTCTGTGTATTATTGCCAACTCTTCTTAATATCTTCTGCTTCTGTTAGGTCCATACCATTTCTGTCCTTTATCAAACCCATCATTGCATGAAGTGTTTCCTTGATATCTCTAATTTTCTTGAAGAGATCTCTAGTCTTTCCCATTCTGTTGTTTCCCTCTATTTCTTTGCATTGATCACTAAGGAAGGCTTTCTTATGTCTCTCTTCTATTCTTTGGAACTCTGGATTCAGATGCTTATATCTTTCCTTTTCTCTTTTGCTTTTCACTTCTCTTCTTTTCACAGCTATTTGTGAGGCCTCCTCAGAGAGCCACACAATTGCACTCATCTCACATGCTAGTAAAGTAATGCTCAAAATTCTCCAAGCCAGGCTTCAGCAATACGTGAACTGTGAACTTCCAGATGTTCAAGCTGCTTTTAGGAAAGGCAGAGAAACCAGAGATCAAATTGCCAACATCTGTTGGATCATGGAAAAAGCAAGAGAGTTCCAGAAAAACATCTACTTCTGCTTTATTGACTATGACAAAGCCTTTGACTGTGTGGATCACAATAAACGGCAGAAAATTCTGAAAGAGATGGGACTACCAGAGCACCTGACCTGCCTCTGAAGAAACCTATATGCAGGTCAGGAAGCAACAGTTAGAACAGGACATGGAACAACAGACTGGTTCCAAATAGGAAAAGGAGTACGTCAAGGCTGTATATTGTCACCCTGCTTATTTAACTTATATGCAGAGTACATCATGAGAAACGCTGGGCTGGAAGAAGCACAAGCTGAAATCAAGATTGCTGGGAGAAATATCAATCACCTCAGATACGCAGATGACACCACCCTTATGGCAGAAAGTGAAGAGGAACTAAAAAGCCTCTTGATGAAAGTGAAAGAAGAGAGTGAAAAAGTTGGCTTAAAGCTCAACATTCAGAAAACTGAGATCGTGGCACCTGGTCCTATCACTTCATGGGAAATAAATGGGGAAACAGTGGAAATAGTGACAGACTTTATTTTGGGGGGCTCCAAAATCACTGCGGATGGTGACTGCAGCCATGAAATTAAAAGATGCTTACTCCTTGGAAGGAAAGTTATGACCAACCTAGACAGCATATTCAAAAGCAGAGACATTACTTTGCCAACAAAGGTCCGTATGGTGAAGGCTATGGTTTTTCCAGTGGTCATGTATGGATGTGAGAGCTGGACTGTGAAGAAGGCTGAGCACTGAAGAATTGATGCTTTTGAACTGTGGTGTTGGAGAAGACTCTTGAGAGTCCCTTAGACTGCAAGGACATCCAACCAGTCCATTCTAAAGGAGATCAGCCCTGGGTGTTCTTTGGAAGCAATGATGCTAAAGCTGAAACTCCAATACTTTGACCACCTCATGTGAGGAGCTGACTCATTAGAAAAGACTCTGATGCTGAGAGGGATTGGGGGCAGGAGGAGAAGGGGACGACAGAGGATGAGATGGCTGGATGGTATCACCGACTTGATGGACATGAGTTTGAGTGAACTCTGGGGGTTGGTGATGGACTGGGAGGTCTGGCATGCTACAATTCATGGGGTTGCAAAGAGACACGACTGAGTGACTGAACTGAACTGAACTGAAAGCAATTTCATTTTGGGAGATCTGTTGATGTACGGCAAAACCAATACAATATTATAAAGTAATTAACCTCCAATTAAAATAAATTAATTTATATTTAAAAATAAATAAATAAAATAATAAAAATCCAGTGGCCCAATGGCCCTTAAGAAGTTGATCTCGTTTTGTTCAGGATTTAAAACTACAGTACCAAAGAACAGATGTGTGTGTGTGTGTGTGTGTGTGTGTGTGTGTGTGTGTGCTGAGTGGTGTCTGACATTTTGCAACCCCATGTAGCCCACCAGGCTCCTCTATCCATGGAATTTTCCAGGCAAGAATACTGGAGTGGATTGCCATTTCTTTCTTCAAGAGTTCTTCCCGACCCAGGGATCAAACCTGTCTCCTGCATTGGCAGGCAGATTCTTTGCCACTGAGCCACCTGGCAAGAGATATCAACATTAAAAAGTATTGAGAGACAGACAGATAGACCAAAGAGGGACTTTCTCCAGGTTCCAGGAGAAAGACTGGGAGACTGAAGAGTTAATTCTTTCCTGTAACTAGAGCGAACACAAGTCATAGCAGCCTTCACTTAGTTTTATAAGATACTCAAAGGAGAAAAGGCTTCAATACTTTGGCCACCTGATGTAAAGAGTCAGCTCATTGGAAAAGACCTTGATCCTGGGAAAGATTGAGGGCAGGAAGAGGAGGGAGAGACAGGGGATGAGGTGGCTGGATGACATCACTGACTCAATGGACTAAGTCTGAGCAAACTGCAGGAGATAGTGAAGGACCGGGAAGCCTGGCGTGCTGTATGTAGTCCGTGGGGTAGAAAAGAGCTGAACACAACTTGGCAACTGAACAGCAACAACAAATGAGAAAATACAAAAGGGGAAGGATGTGCTCGACTGAAACCTCCCTAATGACCTTCCATCAAAATGCAGCGCGTGTAAATTCCAGAAGCTCCAGCATTCTTCCAGAGACTGTCCCCTTCTGTGACAGGAGCATCTGCAGGTGGCCCCAGAGGAAGACTTTATGTGGAAGAGCCATGAGCGGGAAGGAGGGGCAGGTCGGCCATTCTCAGAAGTCTGTCCAGGAGGCGAGAGCGGAGGGCGGATGCTCTTTGCTTCCGTAAGGGATGGAGCCCCTTCCCCAGCGCCGCTGGACTGGCGTCCTTCAGGGGGAGGGAGGCCCATTCCCCGGTCTATCTCTATCGGTCTATCGGTCCTTTCCCGGGATCTCTGCGCAGCCCCGGGGCCCCAGGCCAACTCCAGCCCCTACTGGGGAACGCAGACGCCGCTTTCCTTGGGGAGCGGGGTCTCTGGGCCACCCTTCACCCTCAGCTGCCGCTGCGACACGGTCTGGGTGAGGCCAGGGGCTCTGCCCACGGTGGGGAGGTGGCCCTCTGGTGTTGCCAGCGAACCTGAGGACACGGCCGGGCCACCGCGCGCGCCGGAGGGCCCGAGAACGCCCCCCTCACCACCCCCTCCTCGACTCCTCACCCCTCACCCCCAACACTTCTGCCGCCTGACGTTGCCGGCGCGGGAAGGGGGCAGGGGGCGCGGAGTTTGGAGCTGAGCCTCCTGAAGGTGTCCTGGGTGGCGCGCGGGGCTCCCTCCCCGCCAGGCGGCTGGCCAGGGCCTCCTCGGAAGCTTGTCGGAGGCCCCCTCACCAGCTGCGGCTCAACAGGGGCGTGGGCGGGTCCCAGCCTCCAGCCCTTGCGAAGGGAGCCCTCTGCCGCGGGAGGAGCGGTGGGGACTGGGGGGAGGAGGGTGTGGAGGGGAGCACGGCGGGCTGCACCCGCTTTCGCTCTCCCAGCCCATCAGCGCCAGCCCCGGCCCCGCGACCCTCTGGGCAACAGCGACAGCGGAGGCCCCAGCCCACGCCGACGCCTCTTTGAGGGAGTTCCTCTTCGGGGGCCATCACCTCCCTCCCTCTGGCCGGCCTGTCCTTGGGCAGGTCCTCGTGGCAGCCAGGCTCTCGGCTGCTCTGGGAGCCTCCCCGGGTGGCATGCAGGTGGGTTTAGAGGAGATCTGGCTGCCTCCGGTCTCCGTGGCTCGGGAGGACACGGAGCCCTCCCCCATCGCCCTGATCCTGCGGGTCCCCCGCTTCGGGTCTGGAGTCGGTTCCTTCCTAGCAGTTCAGGGCCAGCGAGCAGTCAGTGGTGTCTGAGACTTAGAACCGAGAGCCAGGATCTTGGTTCTCAGGGTCACTGCTGCCCTCAAATATCAGAGCCTCGCTCCTGGGCTCCTCGGGGCCGCCCCGCCATCCCCCTCACCCCTCGCCCTGGGCACCTCTGCCCGGAGGGGCGTCAGGCTGTCTTTTCAGGCGCCCGGGGACTAAGTCTCTCATCCCCCACAGATGCCAGCTCCACTGGGCTGAAATCATTCACCGTCAGGTGGCCGGCTCTTCCGGGCCCGTGGGAGCCTGGCGGTAGAAGTGAGCCAGTCCGGTCACCAGTTCATGCCCCCTAATCCTTAGAGCAGACAGCGAGAGTAGGGGGTACCACTCGAGACCCAGACCCCTGGCTCGCTGCTCCTCTTTCAGAGGATGCTGACTGAGCCCACTGCGCTGAACCCCGGGTAAGACGGCGGGAGATCCTAGGGGCCGGGGGTGCGGGGAGAGCTGTCTGGCTCGGCCAAGCCAAGGAGGGTTCCGGGGCTTCCTCCTGGCTCTCCGAGACCGGAGAACTGAACGCTGGGCTGGGGTCCTGGTCCCTAGGCTCTCCAGGCTCCGCTGGGCGGCTCCCGCCGGGGTAGCTCCCGACCGAGCTGTTGAACTTGAGCTCCTCCTTGGGGCTCCCAGTGGAGCTCTCTCCGCGAAAATTAGAAGCTCAGGGTCCTAGGCGCCCAGGGAGAGGCTGGAGCAGCGGGCGTTGCGGGTCTGGTAGGAAGGGCTGATGGGCCCGGGATGGTGGGGTGGCCCCAGTCATTCTCACTGCTGCTCCAGCCGGATCTGCCCAAGGACGCTACTTCAGCTCCTGCGCCTCGTGGTCTCGGTTGTCTTTCACCGCTTGGGTGAATCTGACACAAAATCACTGACTATCTGGAGGCATTCGTCCAGTTGCGCGGTGTCTTTGACTTCACAAAAGAAGTCCGTGAAGGCATTGTGGCTTGTCTCCGAGCCCTTGCTTCCAGCGCCCCAGCTTTTCCAGGGCACATTGAAGAAAAATCTTCGTCCACTGACACCCACCCACCACCCAGCTGGATGTTCTTTAGAGATCTCGTCCTGATCCCAAAGGCCAAGAGGCAGCTAAGCCCGTGGGTAACTACTGAGCCCACTTGCTGCAACTCCCGAAGACCCCGTGCCCTAGAGCCCAGAGATCCGCAGCAAGAGAAGCCAGGGCATTGAGAAGCTAGAGGGTAGCTAGGCTCCTCTTCCTGCAAGTAGAGAAACCCTGCGTGCAGCAAGGAAGACCCAGCACAGCCAAAAATAAATAAAATTGTATTTTAAAAAAAAGAGAGAGTGCAGCCTGCCCCTGTATTTTCCAGAAATAATCTAGTACCCTCGAGAACACTTTTCAGAAAAGTTCAGAAGCACAGCATCTTCCTTTTGAGCTTCCCGTGCAACAATGTCGGAGATTCGTCGTAGGTTTATTTGCGTTGTCTGCCAAGTTGAGCAAAGAAGACAGTTTAAATCACACTGCTTTGCTAGCATGCCCCTTCTGCAATCATGATATTCCCTTCTTGCAGCACCAAGTATATTAGTAATATTAATAATATTGAATGTAGTTCCTCACACACATCAGCTCTTTTGTAGCAGTTTTGAGAATCATCAAGTCTGTGTATAGGGAAGAAGGCAAAAATTCTAATTTAGAACCATGATTTCAATCCGCAGTGAGTAGTTCGGCATCTGAATTAAGGGGTCTTCCCTGGATAGCTTGGCCATGTCTCCACTTAATGCTTTTAATTTCTTCATATCTTCTGACTCTGGCAAAAGCCTAAGAAATTCTCGGACCAGAGGGTCCATCATGCTCACTCTTTCCTTGGTGAATGTCTTCTTCAATGGACCAAGGAGAATTCTTAAATAACTTAAGAAATATCCCAATGTTTATGCTCTGTTTTGCATCCAAGATAGTAATCTCTTCTCTGGCCTTCCTGAAGGACAATTTTAAAGCCTTCCTCTCCTAGAAGAGGAAGACTTGGTGGTATTTTCTTGCTGCCCAAACAGCTCCTGAGTGGTCCCTGTGTCGATTTGGTATTGATGCTGTTGCCTGGTGCCAAGGTCCATATGTTGGTTTTGCTTCGAACTTGCTCCTCCGGAATGATATTCCAATTTAAAAAAAAAGCTTCTCATTCACTTTTTCTTACCAAGGTGGTGAGAGGTTGAGGTAGTTCTGGGGTGGGGAGGGGCACCAGAGGCCCTCCAGTCNGGAGAAATGTCTATTTAGGTCTAACTAAGACGAACTAGTCAAGGCTATAGTTTTTCCAGTGGTCATGTATGGATGTGAGAGTTGGTCTGTGAAGAAGGCTGAACAACAATGAATTTTGAACTGTGGTGTTGGAGAAGACTCTTGAGCTGTCTCTTATACACATCTAGATGTGTATAAGAGACAGTGTTGGAGGGGGGGTGGTGGTGGAGAGGAGTTGGTGGTGGTGCTTGCCCAACCATGCATGGAGCTGCTGCGGTGGTATTCCTACTTCCTTTGTCACTGACCAAGCAGATACAATTCATAACAGACATAGTATGTTGCCTTTCAAGGAGATAATTTCTTGACCTAGGGGAAGCAGACACAGACATCCGACTTACGCCATACTTTTCCAGCCACTAGCAGAAGTGTTTGACAGAGGATGAGATGGTCAGATGGCATCATGAACACAATGGACATGAGTTTGAGCAAAACTCCGGGGAAACAGGGAAGCCTGGCATGCTGCAGTCAGTAAGATCACAAAGAGACGGACACAACTGAGCAAATGAACAATAAGTCTGCCGCCGTTGGGTGTCATCTTCCAAACCAAAGCGCCACCAGCTGGACACACAAAAGACTGGAGGGCGCCGCACCCGCCGGAGTCCCTGGGGAGCCGCGTCTGCATGGCGTCAGCAGAGAGACGGGGCAGCAGAGGACGGCCTCCCAGACAGGCCGGGGAGAGTCCACCGCCCGCAGCACTGGATCACGCCGGGCAGGCTCGGAACCCTCCACTTTCCCGAGCGCTGATCGCCCCCGCCTGAACCTGCTGTTTTAAAAATGCAAGCAAATATTTCACACTGGATTTGACTTAAACTACTATTAAATTTGAACAACTTTCTTTTTTTTTAATATTTTATTTATTTTTTTAAATACTTTATTCTACTTTACAATACTGTATTGGTTTTGCCATACATTGACATGAATCAGCCACAGGTACACAATCATATATTAATTAACCACAGCATTTGGAATATAAATTTAATTTGTAGTGATTTTATTCAATGTATATACATTTTGAATACTGTTTAGCCTGTTATTTTCCCCACGATTTTGGTAACTTCATGATATTTTACATATGCTTCTTGTTTTAAAAAATGAACAGGGAAAATTGCAAAGAAAAAGTAGTAATCACTTAAAAATCTGCTCTTTAAAGGTCCCCATCATTATCATTTCAATGAGTGAATTTCCAAGGAGCACTTAATCTTTCTCTTTGCCAATGACTTTTGTTGTCGAAACTAGCATACTAAGTTTACAGATGTATTGGTATCTACTTCTGTATTTCTTTTGATAGTGGTTACCTATGCTACTCTGTTCTGATTTTGGTAAACTTAGAGTTCATTATGTGAATAATAGTCCATTATATATATGTATAACATTTTCTTTATCCATTCATCTGTGGACACGATGGGGGAAGAAGAGGGTAAGATAGATTGAGAAAATAGCATTGACATATATACACTGCTGCTGCTGCTAAGTCGCTTCAGTCGTGTCCAACTCTATGCAGCCCCATAAACGGCAGCCCACCAGGCTCTTCTGTCCCTGGAATTCTCCAGGACTGGGTTGCCATTTCCTCCTCCAATGCATGGACGCATACCAAGTCGCTTCAGTTGTGTTTGACTCTGTGCAACCCTATGGACAGATATACACTATTATGTGTTAAATGGGCTTCCTTGGTGGCTCAGACAGTCAAGAATCTACCTGCAATGTGGGAGGTCAGCCTTCGATCCCCAGGTTAGGAAGATCCCCTGGAGGAGGGCATGCAACCCACTCTGGTATTCTTGCCTGGAGAATCCCATGGACAGAGGAGCATGGCAGGCTACAGTCCATGGGGTTGCAAAGAGTTGAACACAACTGAGCAGGTAAGCACATGTGTAAAAGAGATAGCCAGTGGGAAGCTGCTATATAACCCAAGTAGCCTAGTGTGGTGCTCTGTGAGGACTTTAAGGGTGGGATTGGAGGGGGAAGGAGGCTAGAGAGGGAAAGAATATACATATATATAGTTGCTTCATATATATAGTTGCTCTCCACGGGATTCTCCAGGCAAGAACACTGGAGTGGGTTGCCATGCCCTTCTCCAGGGGATCTTCCCGACCAGGAGATCGAAACTGCATCTCTTATATCTCCTGCATTACGGGCAGATTCTTTACCACTGAGCACCAGGGAAGTAACAACACATCTGATTTGTGTTGTTATATGGCAGAAATCAACAGAACAATGTAAGCAATTATCCTCCAATTGAATATTTTTTAAAACATCTAAGGGAACTCCCCATTTATTATTGGTTGACACGTGTCCCTTCTAAAGTACCCATATTGTCAACTCTCAGTATCTCAGATGTGAGGTTACCATATTTGGAAATAGGGTTGCTGCTTATACGAGTAATTAAGATGAAGTCAAACTGGAGTAGGATTGGCCCCTAATCCAATATAGTGGTATCCTTATAAATAGGGGAACTCTGGGGCTTCCCAGGTGGCTCAGTGGTAAAGAATCCACCTGCCTTGCAGGTGACTCAGGTTCAATCCCTGGGTCCAGAAGATCCCTTGAAGTAGAAAATGGCAACCAGCTCCAGTATTCTTGCCTGGAAAATTCCACAGACAGAGGAGCCTGGCGAGCTACAGTACACGGGATCGCCAAGAGGTGGACACAACGGTGCATGCACGCAGTGGACAAAGAGGCATGCCAGGAAGATGCCATGTGAAAATTGGAGTTATTTTTCCACAAGTCACGGAACCACTAGAAGCCAGGAGAGGCATAGAACAAACCTTTCCTAGAGCTTTCCGAGGAAGCATGCCCTTGCCAACAACTTGAACTCAGACTTCCAGCCTCCTGATGTGTGTAAGACAATTTCAAAATTTCAGTTTGTTGAACTCTATGAAACTATCCATCTAGTCGGTGATGGCATCCAACCATCTCATGTTCTGTCATCCTCTTCTTCTGCCTTCAACCTTTCCTGATATCAGGGTCTTTTCCAATGAGTCAGTTCTTCACATCAGGTGACCAAACTATTAGAGCTTCAGCTTTAGCATCAGTCCTTTCAATGAATATTCAGGACTGATTTCCTTTAGGATTGACAGGTTTGATCTCCTTGCAGTCCAAGGGACTTTCAAGAGTCTTCTCCAACACCACAGTTCGAAAGCATCAGTTCTTCAGGGCTCAACTTTCTTTATGGTCCAACCCTCAAATCCATATATGACTACTGGAAAAACCATAGCTTTGACTAGATGGATCTTTGTCAGCAAAGTAATGTCCCTGCTTTTTAATATACTGTCTGTTTTGGTCATAGCTTTTCTTCCAAGGAGCAAGCGCCTTTTTTCATGGCAGCAGTCACCATCTGCAGTGGTTTTGGAGCCCAAGAAAATAAAATCTGTCACTGTTTCCATTGTTTCCCCATCTATTTGTCATGAAGTGATGGGATGGGATGCCATGATCTTAGTTTTTTGAATGTTGAGTTTTATGCCAGCTTTTTCACTCTGCTCTTTCACTTTCATCAAGAAGCTCTTTCTGCCATAAGGGTGATGTCATCTGCGTATCAGAGGTTATTCATATTTCCCCTGGCAGTCTTGATTCCAGTTTGTGCTTCATCCAGCCCCGCATTTTGCATAATGTACTCTGCATATAAATTAAATAAGCAGGGTGACAATATACAGCCTTGATGTACTCCTTTCCCAATTTGGAACAAGTCTGTTTTTCCATGTTCAGTCCTAACTGTTGCTTCTTGACCTGCATACAGATTTCTCAGGAGGCAGGTAAGGTGGTCTGGTATTCCTATCTCTTGAAGAATTTTCCACAGTTTCTTGTGATCCACACAGTCAAAGACTTTAGCCTTTGAAGTCAATGAAGCAGATGTAGATGCTATTCTAAGATTCTCTTGCTTTTTCTGTGATCCAACAGATATTGGCAATTTGATTTCTGGTTCCTCTGCCTTTTCTAAATCCAGCTTGAACATCTGGAAGTTCTTGCTTCATGTACTACTGAAGCCTAGCTTGGAGAATTTTCAGCGTTACTTTCCTAGCATGTGAGATGAGTGCAATTGTGTGGTAGCTTGAACATTTTTTGGCATTGCCTTTCTTTGGGATTAGAATGAAAACTGACCTTTTCCAGTCCTGTGGCCACTGCTGAGTTTTCCAAATTTGCTCACATATTGAGTGCAGCACTTTCACAGCATCATGGCCACCTCCATGGACCTATCAGAGTCTTTTTCTAGCCTCTGGCAGCTGGCAATCAGACAGCCTCTTTGGCTGGTCCTTCTCTGTTTCTCAGCCTGTTCAGACACTTAAATGGCCACCCTGGCTGGAGTCCTCTCTTGCTCCATATGTCAGGCACTTAAAGAAGCTCCCTGATTGGGGTCCTTCTCTCTGGTTCAGTGCTTCAGGTGCTTAAAGAGCCAGCCTCTCTAGAGTCTTTCTCTATTGTTCAGCTGCCTGCGCTGGTGTGTGGGGAGAGGGAGGCTACAGTGATGGCTCCACTCTCTGTATGTGACTCAGCAGTATCCGCTTGCCTCTGTGGCTGCCTGGTTTTCCTCCACAGGCATTTCCCACCGTGATCTCTTCCCTTGTGTGCCCTGGGGTCATCTCCCTGCAGTCAACAACAGATCTTGCCCTGGGTTTGCTCTCCAATTCCTATGCTCAATTTCCCAGCTGCTGTGCTTTCTAGGGGACTTGTGTGCCTGTCTGGGATATGTGTGGCTGTGTCAATGATTGTCCTACCCCACCAGTTCATCTCACCCTCCATACTTCCCCATATCCATTGTCCATCCTCTGTGTTTGCATCTTTATTATTGCCCTGCAAACAAGTACCATCTTTCTAGATTCATGCATATGTGATAATATGCAATTATTAAGTTTAATAAGCAATTATTTGTTTTTCTCTTTCTGAATTACTTCATTCATATGACAGACTCTAGGTCTATCCACATCACCACAAATGAAGCAATGTCATTCCATTGTATAAATGTACACATCTTCTGCATCCATTCATTTATTGATGGATATTTAGGTTGCTTTCATGTCTTGACTATTGTAAATATTGCTTCAATGAACATGGTGGTTTCAATTATGGTTTTCTCAAGGTATATGCCCAGAGTGGGACTGCTATGTTATATGGTAGTTCATCAGCTTCCTGGGTGACTCGGTGATAAAGAATCTGCCTGCAATGCAAGAGATGCAGGAGATACAGGATTGATCTTTGGGTCAGGAAGATCCCCTAGAGGAGGGCATGGCAACCCACCCAGTATCTTGCCAGGAAATTCCTCTGGACAGAGGAGCCTGGTGGGCTACAGTCTCTAGGGTCACAAAATGTTGGACCCAACTGAAGCAACTGAGAATGGATGCACATGGTACTTCTATTTTTCATTTTTTAAGGAGCCTCCATATGGTTCTCTATCATGGCTGTATCAATTTATATTCCTACAAACAGTGCAAGAGGGTTTATTTTCTCCACACCCATTCCAGCACTTATTGCTTATAGATTTCTTTATGATGACCATTCTGACTGGTGTGAGGTGACAACTCATTGTAGTATTGATTTGCATTTTTCTAATAATGAACAATGATGTTTCATATGTTTCTTGGCCATCTTTGTGTTTTCTTTGGAGAAATGTCTATTTAGGTCTAACTAAGACGAACTAGTCAAGGCTATAGTTTTTCCAGTGGTCATGTATGGATGTGAGAGTTGGTCTGTGAAGAAGGCTGAACAACAATGAATTTTGAACTGTGGTGTTGGAGAAGACTCTTGAGAGTCCCTTTGACTGCAAGGAGATCCAACCAGTCCATTCTGAAGGAGATCAACCCTGGGATTTCTTTGGAAAGAATGATGCTAAAGCTGAAACTCCAGTACTTTGGCCACCTGATATGAAGAGTTGACTCACTGGAAAAACTCTGATGCTGGGAGGGATTGGGTGCAGGAGGAGAAGGAGACGACAGAGNTTCTGAAGGAGATCAACCCTGGGATTTCTTTGGAAAGAATGATGCTAAAGCTGAAACTCCAGTACTTTGGCCACCTGATATGAAGAGTTGACTCACTGGAAAAACTCTGATGCTGGGAGGGATTGGGTGCAGGAGGAGAAGGAGACGACAGAGGATGAAATGGCTAGATGGCATCACTGACTCGATGGACATGAGTCTAAATGAACTCTGGGAGTTGGTGATAGACAGGGAGGCCTGGCGTGCTGCGATTCATGGGGTCGCAAAGAGTCGGACACGACTGNATACATCTGTGTCTCTTTTGCTGTCTTGCATACAGGGTTATCGTTACCATCTTTCTAAATTCCATATATATGTGTTAGTATACTGTATTGGTGTTTTTCTTTCTGGCTTACTTCACTCTGTATAATCGGCTCCAGTTTCATCCACCTCATTAGAACTGATTCAAATGTATTCTTTTTACCTGTCTGTACCAAAGTACCCCCTCATGAGATAATGAACGAGATTTACTACAGAAGCTCTTACGCTAGCACACAAATAATCTGTATACAAATTGGAAGCAAATAAAATTCACCAATATCAAAGTACTTAAAGAAACTGCAGTGTATTCATCTAATGGAAAATAAAATAATAGAGAGGAGAACATCCCACTGCTACAGGCAACAGAATGGATGATTCTTCATGAATGGGCATGAGGAAAGGAGGCTGTCACANAAATAAAATTCACCAATATCAAAGTACTTAAAGAAACTGCAGTGTATTCATCTAATGGAAAATAAAATAATAGAGAGGAGAACATCCCACTGCTACAGGCAACAGAATGGATGATTCTTCATGAATGGGCATGAGGAAAGGAGGCTGTCACAGAATCCTTTGATCATTTATTTGAAGGTCAAAATCAGACTGTTTGCTCTGAATCTTGTTGGCTTTTGGGTGGAGCTTGGTTTCAGTGTAGGTATGGAGGCTTTTGGAGGAGCTCTTGTAAATTAGTGTCCCTGGAGTCAGGCATTTTCTGGTGTTCTCAAGTTTCGGATTTAAGCCTCCTGCCCCTGGCTTTCAGTCTTATTCTTACAGTAGCCTCAAGACTTCTCCATCTATACAGCACCGATGATAAAACATCTAGGTTAATGGTGAAAAGATTCTCCACAGTGAGGGACACCCAGAGAGGTTCACAGAGTTACATGGAGAAGAAAAGGAGGAGGAGGGAGATAGAGGTGACCAGGAGGAGAAGAGGGAGAATCAAAAGGACCGAGAGCAATCTAGCCACTAATCAATTCCCTATGTGCTCTCCACAGTATGGAACACGCAGAGAGGTTCATGGAGTTACATAGAGAAGAGAAGAGGGAAGAAGGAGATNAACATCTAGGTTAATGGTGAAAAGATTCTCCACAGTGAGGGACACCCAGAGAGGTTCACAGAGTTACATGGAGAAGAAAAGAAGGAGGAGGGAGATAAAGGTGACCAGGAGGAGAAGAGGGAGAATCAAAAGGAGCGAGAGCAATCTAGCCACTAATCAATTCCCTATGTGCTCTCCACAGTATGGAACACTCAGAGAGGTTCATGGAGTTACATAGAGAAGAGAAGAGGGAAGAAGGAGATAGAGGTGACCAGGAGGAGAAGAGGGGGAATCAAAAGGAGAAAGATAAATCTAGCTGGTAATCAGTTCCCAAAGTGTTCTCCACACCCCGGAACACCCAAAGAGATTCACAGGGTTAGGTAGAGAAGAGAAGAAGGAAGGAGGAGATAGAGGTGACCTGGGGGAGAAAAAGGAGAGTCAAAAGGGGGAGAGAGCAATCGAGCCAGTGATCACACTCCTAAGTAAAAATTACTGAAGATTAGATTCTTAAAGGTACAAAATTGATAGCAAATACCAAAAAGCAAAGATTAAAAATCTAGAATAGAGGTTAGACTCTCAAAAATACAATATTTTAAAAAATCACAAAAATTATAAATATATATATATATATGTGTGTGTGTGAAATTTGCTTTAAAATAGGGGGGTTTTGCAAGATAATAGTAGGTTATTAAAATGTAAATTAAAGAAGTAATAAAGAACTTAAAAATAAAAAAATTTTAATTAAAAGATGATAATAGTAAAATATATCTAGGAATTTCTCTGGAGCTGTTGAGGTCAGTGTGGGGTCAGTTCAGTTTCAGAAAGTTCCTTGTTCCAGTTTATACTTCTTCTCAAGGTCTATAGGCCCCTTCCAATGTGGTCAGTGCTAACTACAGGGTTTTAATATGTTGCACCTGTCATTTCCAAAGCAGTTCCCTGTTCTCTGCTTATTTTGGCTTCTTCTGTTTGCAAGCCTCTTCAGTGTCTAATTTCCACCCTGACACAAGGGGGCAAAGGTGGTTACTTGTTTAGGCTCACTTGTTCAGCTGTGTTGTGGGAGGGAGGAACACTGAGAACAAATATCACTGGCACGTGTGGTGAGTGCGCACAGTGTCTGGGCCACATTGGGTTTGCCCCCACTCACGGTGTGTGTTCTTTCCTGGTCTACACTGCTCAGGCTCCAGGTTGCTCTGCAGGGGAACTGTTCAAAGCAGGACCTGGGTTGTGTGCACTTCCCAGGTCTAAACTGCTCAGGTTCAGGTTCACTCAGGTGGTTCAGTTTCTCAGACTTGGTTCGGTGTGCATTTTGTGCCCATCCCAGGTCAGAGCAGCTCAGGTGACCAGGTGTTGGGCAGGTGCACTGTCCCAGATGGTCTTTGCATCTTAATCACCTCCCCGGTCCCAGCCGCTCAGTTTCCTGGGTGTACAGCAAGAGCGCCATCTCAGGTGTGCTGTGTATCTCCTCTGGGTAGCTGATCTCTGGCTGCGACCCTCCTGGTAGANTGGGCAGGTGCACTGTCCCAGATGGTCTTTGCATCTTAATCACCTCCCCGGTCCCAGCCGCTCAGTTTCCTGGGTGTACAGCAAGAGCGCCATCTCAGGTGTGCTGTGTATCTCCTCTGGGTAGCTGATCTCTGGCTGCAACCCTCCTGGTAGATGTCAACCGTCCAGGATCCCAGGAAGACTTGGTTAGCAACTGGAAGCCTGCTCACAGTTCGGTGGAGGATGCCATCTCTGGGGCCAAGATTGCCCCTCACCTTCCGGCTCTGGCTGTCTCCCACCTGCCTCTCTGCCTCCAGCGTGGGGAGGGTCAGACTGCAGTTGGCTAGCTCTCCTCTGGTATTCACTCAGTCCTTTGTTCTGTGACAGGCCAGGCTATGCCTTAGTTTNGATGTCAACCGTCCAGGATCCCAGGAAGACTTGGTTAGCAACTGGAAGCCTGCTCACAGTTCGGTGGAGGATGCCATCTCTAGGGCCAAGATTGCCCCTCACCTTCCGGCTCTGGCTGTCTCCCACCTGCCTCTCTGCCTCCAGCATGGAGAGGGTCAGACTGCAGTTGGCTAGCTCTCCTCTGGTATTCACTCAATCCTTTGTTCGGTGACAGGCCAGGCTATGCCTTAGTTTAGAGCTTTTCACAGGAAAGTTCTCTCTCTCTCTCTCTCTCTCCCTCTTTTTCTCTCTCTGGCCATCCTACAGTATGGGTTGCTTTCTCACATTAGCTCCCTCAGATTGTCTTCAGGACATTAAGGCCTGGTCCTTACCCTAAGAATGCAACCCGTGCCTCCCTGTTCACCCCCTACTGCTAGCGGGAGTGAACATCTGGGCTACTTCTCTGAGAGTTGCAGTGAGGTGCATAATCTGTGGGGTTTTTCCCCCTCCTGGTCACGTTGCCCTCTGAAGTTCCAAAACTCCCCACAGACCCACTGGTGTGAGGATTTTCTGGTGTTCGGAAACTTCTCCTCCTTCACAACTCCCTCCCTGGGACGGGTCTCTGTCCCTATCTCTTTTGTCTCTCTTTTTGCCTTTTATATTTTGCCCTACCTCCTTTCGATGAGAATGCGCTGCTTTTCTGGGTGCCTGACGTCCTCCACCAGCATTCAGAAGTTGTTTTGTGGAATTTGCTCAGCATTCAAATGATCTTTTGATGAATCTGGGTGGGAGAAAGTGATCTCCCCATCCTATTCCTCCTCCATCTTAGGACCACCCCAAAATCTGTACTTTGAGGGAAGTTCTCAACATCAGTCTCCAGTGAGGAGACTGACAGGGTGATATGACAAAACCAACTCTACACAATGTAATCAGTCCCATATGAGTCTTATTTATTCATCTTTTATCTCAAAATCAGTGCCTGTCTCTCACAAAACTGTTATAACCTTTGAAATAAATAGATTCATGTCCCCACACTTTGAAAGCTGCCATGTACTCTGTGAGGCTCACCTCACAAAGGACAGGAGACAGATCCTTTTACAAAGGTTGGGTGTACGGAACAAGTCAAACAGTAGTTTCGGTCTGTGCTATCTCTAGTTCCTCCTGCATGGTCACTGTCAAACCCTTTAACAACAAGAAACATATATCATTTGCCAACATAGTGCCAGGTATTGTGATCAGTGCTGGCACCCAACAGGACAAGAGAGATACATTATTTTTCTTTCTAGCATAACATATTATACATGCAAGAACATGTGTGAATATGATATGAAAGATGGTATAGGGAGCTAGGGAGACACAAGGAAATTATATAGCAACACTAATACTTTGAAAATGAGGCCAAAGAGGGGTACAGAGAATCCAGGAGAGCACATTTACTGGAGATTCATATCAGGAACTGAGCTAAGTGAAGCAGTATTTTCACAATATGCAAAACTTCTTTTCTATGAGACAGACATGACAGAGAAGGAACTGAGTTTATATTCTCAACTGAATGCCCCTGTTTTTAATAGCAAAGCAGTTTGTCTATCTCAATAAGAAGAAAGCAGGTTGCCGTTTGTCTTCCCTCCAACCCAATAACCATTTCCTTTTCCTGTTCACCTCCACATTCTTGGTTATTTCAGCATTCTTTACTCCATGTCTCTGTGCAAACTGTTATGTTCCTTTAAGCCCTCGAGTTTATTGCTGATAATCAGTAATTATCAGTACTGACCAAGCAGATTCTACTAACCACCTGAAGAAAGAATTACACATGAATGCAGTCAACTGTCTCTTGCTTATTTGTCACATGATTCTTGACAACACATTTTTTTTGCCTTTTATCTATATTCCACCACTTCACTTGTTGGGTCAAAAATACCAACTCATGTTCTGTTATACAAATTCTAGGAAAATATGAGTACTTAAAGCATGTACTGTAAACAAGGGCTCACAGACTTTGGAGCCAAACTGCTCTCTGTTTACTCACCAGGAAATTTTCCAAGAAACTTCAAAGTTTAAACCTGAGAGTCACTCACAAGCATGATTTCCTCCCAAAGCTTGGCATGTGGTCTAGCAATTTTGTGCACATAGTGTATATTTATAGCATATATTCTAAAAATATAGAAAGAAGTCCTTAAATATTATAAGCTCAAACACCAACAAGTATTATAAGTACTTTTGCCACTTCCAGGGATCTTCGTAGCTGAATACAGGAATGAGTCACTGATTGTATTGGTCAAAAAGTTTGTTCAGAATTTTCAGTAACTTTTGACAGACAAAACAAACTTTTTGTCCAACACAGTACACTGCCTCATTTTCTCACTGATAAAGTACAGAAAGGGACTTCACTGGCAGTCCAGTGGTTAAGATATCAACTCCCAAAGTAAGGGGAGGCAGATTCCATCCCTGGTCAGGGAGCTAAGATCCCAGACGCCTGGCAGCCAGAAAACCAAAACATAACACAGGAGCAGTATTGTAACAAATTCAATAAAGACTTTTTTTAAATGGTCCATAGTAAAAATAAATAAATAAATAAGAGGGGACAATAATTTTTAGATGATTAAAGAGGAAAACCTACAACTAAGAATACTCTACCCAGCAAGACTTTCATTCAGATTAGGCAGAGAAATAAAAATTGGCAGACAAGCAAAAAGTAAGTGAATTCAGCACTGTCAAACTACCATAAACAATTCTAAAGGAACTTCTCTAAGTAAGAGATGTTTTGAAGAGGCAACTAGATATAAGAAAATCACAAATGGAAAACCTAACAAGTAAAGGCAAACATAAAGTAACTATAAGAAATCATCATACACTGAAACTAATATAATGTTGTGTATTAATTATACTTCAATTTTAAAAAGACATCTTGAAAAAAAATAAAATAAAAGCAAGTTGAATTTAGAAAAAAAAGAAATCATCATACAAATACGATATCAAAACCAGCAATAATTATGAGAAGAGGAGAGCACAAATGCAGGAAATGGAAATGTATTTGAAATTAAGAAACCAGCCATTCAAAATAACCTTGTACATATATAGATTGCTATATAAAAACCTCATGGCAGTGGGACTTCCCTGGTGGTCCAGTGGTCCAGAAGAATCCACCTTGCAACACAGGGGACACCAGTCTCATCCCTGGTCAAGGAAGATCCCAGATGCCGTGGAGCAACAAAACCCATGACCACAATTACTGAGGGCTTCCCTGGTGGCTAAAATGGTAAACAATCTGCCTACAATGCAAGAAATCCGGGTTTGATCCCAGGGTTGGGAAGATCCTCTGGAGAAGGAAATGGCAACCTACTCCAGTATTCTGGCCTGGAGAATCCCATGGACTGTACAGTCTATGGGTCACAAAGAGTCACACACAACTGAGCGATGTTCACATACACAACTACTGAACCTGTGTTCCAGAGCCCATGAGCCACAACTACTGAGCCTACATGCTGAAACTACCGAAGCTAGGGCACATAGAGCCCCTGCTCTACGACAAAGAAAGCCACCACAAGTAGAAGCCTGCATATAGCAACAAAGAGCAGACCTCACTCATCACAACCAATGAAAGCCCACATGCAGCAATGAAGATCCACCACAGCCAAAGAGATAAAATAAATACAATTTTTAAAAACCTCATGGGAATTGCAAATCAAAAGCAAAAAATAGATACATGGAAAAAAATAAAAAGCAACTAAATATAACATTAATCAAACAACAAGAAATCAAAAGAAGAATGGAAGACTGACAAAAATTATTCCAAAGCAATTAGGAAAATGGCAATAGGAATATATATATTGATAATTATCTTAAATGTAAAGGGATAAAACTCTCCAACCAAAAGACATAGACTGGATAAATGGATATAACAGTAAGACCCATATATAGTATAGTCTACAAGAGACCCACTTCAGACCCACTNAGACTGACAAAAATTATTCCAAAGCAATTAGGAAAATGGCAATAGGAATATATATATTGATACTTATCTTAAATGTAAAGGGATAAAACTCTCCAACCAAAAGACATAGACTGGATAAGTGGATATAACAGTAAGACCCATAGTATAGTCTACAAGAGACCCACTTCAGACCCACTTCAGACCTAGAGACACATACAGATTGAAAGTGAGGAGACGGAAAACGATATTCCATGAAAATGGAAATCAAGTAAAAGCTGGAATAGTAATACTTATATCAGACATTATAGACATTAAAATAAAGACTATTACTAGAGACTATTACTAAGACTCTGTGCTCCCAAAGCAGGGGGCTTGGGTCTGATTCCTGATCAGGAAACTAGATCCTGCATGCCACAACTGAGGATCCTGCATGCTGCAAATAAGACCTGGCACCGCCAAATAAATAAATAAATAATATTAAGAGACAAGGAAGGATAGTACAAATGATTAAGGGATCATCCAAGAAGAATACAGAATAATTGTAAATATATATGCACCCAACATAGGAGCCCCTCAGCATATAGGCAGATGCTAACAGTCATAAAAAGAGAAATCAACAGCAACACAATAAAAACAGAAGATTTTAACACTGACTTACACCAATGGAGATAATCATCCATACAGAAAATTAATAAAGAATCAGGCCTTAAATGATACATTAGATCAAATAGACTTCTGTGATATTTATAGAGTACTCATCCAAAGGATAAAAGATGATGNCCAGTACATTGGCCACCTGATGCAAAGAGCTGACTCATTTGAAGACCCTGATGCTGGGAAAGATTGAGGGCAGGAGGAGAAGGGGACGACAGAGGATGATATGGTTGGATGGCATCACTGACCCAATGGACATGGGTTTGAGTGGATTCCGGGAGTTGGTGATGGACAGGGAGGCCTGAGGTACTGTGGTTCATGGGGTCGAAAAGAATCGGACACGACTGCGCGACTGAACTGAAGTGAACTGAACATCCAAAGGAAACAGATCACACTTTCTTCCAATAAGCACATGGAATATTCTCCAGGAAAGATCACATATGGCCACAAATCAAGCCTTGATAAATTTAACAAAATTGAAAGCATATCAAGAATCTTTTCCAAGTACAATGCTATGAGATTGGAAATCAATTACAGGGGAAAAAAATGAAAAAAACACAAACACTAAAAGGTAAAACAAAATGTTATTAGGCAACCAGTGGATCAGTGAAAAAAATCAAAAAGAAAATAAAAAAATACTTGGACAACTGACAATGAAAACATGATGATCTCAAAAGATATGAAACATAGCAAAAGCAGTTCTAAGAGGGAAGTTTACAGCAATGCACTCTAACCTCAAGAAACAGGAAAAATAGCAAATAAACAACCTAGACTCACACCTCAACCAACCAGAGAAAGAAGAAACAAACTCCAAAGTTAGTGGAAGGAAAGAAACCATGAAGATCATAACAGAATTAAATGAATAGAGACAAAGGAAATAAAAGCAAAGATGCATGAAACTAAAAGTTGGTTCTTTGAGAAAATAAACAAAACTGATAAATCTTTAGCAAGACTCCTCAAGAAAAAAAAAGGGTAGGGGAGGACTCAAACCAATAAAATAGAAGTTACAAGGGAAACCACAGAAATACAACAGTATGGCAATGATATGGACAAGCTAGAAGAAACTGACAAATTCTTACAAAGGTACAGCTTTTCAAGACAAACCAGGGAGAGACAGAATATATGAACAGCACAATTACAAGAACTGAAATTGAACTTGTGATTAATAATCCCCCAACAAACAAAAGTCCAGGAG
This sequence comes from Raphicerus campestris, assembly GCA_006410735.1. Taxonomy (NCBI): domain Eukaryota; kingdom Metazoa; phylum Chordata; class Mammalia; order Artiodactyla; family Bovidae; genus Raphicerus; species Raphicerus campestris. The sequence goes on along the minus strand of SJYW01029920.1, from coordinate 277,798 downwards.
AGATAACTTCACAGGTGAATTCTATCAAATATTTAGGGAAGAGCTAACACCTACCCTTTAGAAACTCTTTCAAAAAATTGTAGAGAAAGGGACTTACCTGGTGGTCTAGTGGTTCAGACTCTGTGCTTCCACGGCAGAGGGCTCGGGTTCCATCTCTGGTCAGGAAACTAAGATCCCACATGCCACACAGTGTACACACACCCCAAAAAAAAAAAAAATTAATAAAAATTTATAGAGGAAGGAACACTCCTAAGCTCATACTACGATGCCACCATCCCTCTGATACCAAAACCAGACAAACATCAGTTCAGTCAGTTCAGTTCAGTTCACTCAGTCGTGTCTGATTCTTTGCGACCCCATGAATCGCAGCGCGCCAAGCCTCCCTGTCCATCACCAGCTCCCGGAGTTCACTCAGACTCACGTCCATCGAGTCGGTGATGCCATCCAGCCATCTTATCCTCTGTCATCCCCTTCTCCTCCTGCCCCCAATCCCTCCCAGCATCAGAGTCTTTTCCAATGAGTCAACTCTTGGCATGAGGTGGCCAAAGTATTGGAGTTTCAGCTTTAGCACCATTCCTTCCAAAGAACACCCAGGGCTGATGTCCTTTAGAATGGACTGGTTGGATCTCCTCAGGCCAATATCACTGATGAACATAGATACAAAAATCCTAGCAAACTGAATCCAACAACGTAAAAAGGATCATACACTATGATCAAATGGGATTTATACAAGGTATGCAGAATTTTTCAATATCCACATATCAATCACTGTGATACACCACAACAATAAATTAAATTTTTCTTTTAAATCTCAGTGCAGAAAAAGCTTTTCATAAAATTCAACACAGGTTTATGATTAAAAACACTTCCGAAGATGGGCATAGAAGGAAACTACCTCAACATAATGGGCTTTCTTGGTGGCTCAGATGGTGAAGAATCCTCCTACAATGCAGGAGACACGTGTTTGATCCATTGGTCAGGAAGATCCCCTGGAAAATTAAATGGCTACCCACTCCAGTATTCTTTTCTGGAGAATTCCATGGACAGAGGAGCCTGGAAGGCTGCAGTCCATGGGGTCACAAAGAGTGGACATAACTTAGTGACTGAAAAACAGCTAAAGATTTTTCTTAGCTTTCTGTCTAAGGAGCAAGCATCTTCTAGGATCATGGCTGCAGTCACTGTCCACAATGACTTTGGAGACCAAAATCAGAAAATCTGTCACTGCTTCCATTTTTTTCCCCTTCAGTTTGCATAAAGTAATTGAACCAGATGCCATGATGTTAGTTTTTTTAAGTTGAGTTTCCATCCAGCTTTTATACTCTCTTCTTTTACCCTCATACTGTTCATGGGGTTCTCAAGGCAAGAATACAGAAGTGGTTTGCCATTCCCTTCTCCAGTGGACCTTATTTTGTCAGAACTCTCCACGATGACCTGTCCATTTTGGGTGGCCCTACACGACACGGCTCATAGTTTCACTGAGTTAGACAAATAGGAAAAGGAGTAAGTCAAGACTGTATATTGTCACCCTGCTTATTTAACTTACATGCAGAGAACATCATGAGAAATGCTGGGCTGGAGGAAGCTCAACCCAGAATCAAGATTTCTGGGAGAAATATCAATAACCTCAAATATGCAGGTGACTCAAAAGCCTCTTGATGAAAGTGAAAGAAGAGAGTGAAAAAGTTGGCTTAAAGCTCAGCATTCATAAAACTAAGATCATGGAATCCAGTCCCATCACTTCATGGCAAATAGATGGAGAAAGAGTGGCAATAGTGGCTGACTTTATTGGGGGGAGGCTCCAAAATCACTGCAGATGATGACTGCAGCCATGGAATTAAAAGACACTTACTCCTTGGAAGAAAAGTTATGATCAACCGAGATAGCATATTAAAAAGCAGAGAATTACTTTGCCAACAAAAGTCCATCTAGTCAAGGCTATGGTTTTTCCTGTGGTCATGTATGGATGTGAGAGTTGGACTGTGAAGAAAGCTGAGCACCAAAGAATTGATGCTTTTGAACTGTGGTGTTGGAGAAGACTCTTGAGAGTCCCTTGGACTGCAAGGAGATCCAATCAGTACATCCTGAAGGAAATCAGTCCTGAATATTCATTGGAAGGACTGGTGCTGAAGCTGAAACTCCAATACTTTGGTCAGCTGATGCGAAGAACTGACTCATTTGAAAAGACCCTGATGCTGGGAAAGATTGAAGGTGGGAGAAGGAGACAACAGAGGATAAGACAGTTGGATGGCATCACCAACTCAATGCGCATGAGTTTGAGTAAACTCTGGGAGTTGGTGATGGACAGGGAGGCCTGGCATGCTGCTGTCCACGGGATCGCAAAGAGTCAGACACAACTGAGCGACTGAACTGAACTTTTACCCTCATCAAGAAGCTCTTTAGTTCTTTTCCACTATCTGCCATTAGAGTGGCATCTGCAAATCTGAGGTTATTGATATTTCCCCCGGCAGTAATGATTCCAGTTCATGATTAATCCAGACTGACATTTCACATGATGTACTCTGCATATCAGCTAAATAAGCAGAGTGACAACATACACCCTAGTTATTCCCCTTTCCCAAATTTGAACCAGTTAGAAATTGCACCACATGCCACTTTAATTAAAAGCAAAGAATTGTATTTTTTGAGTAGTGTGTTGTTACAGAAAAAAATATTTGTTTTCTGCTCTTTCCTGGAATAGTCCTTGTGTCTCTCCAGTTCCACTTTTTAGAAATGACTGAAGACTGTGTAGCTTACTTTAAGGTTATTCAGAGGTCATGTACATGACAAAGTCCTATGCCAGTTTCACAGAATCACAAAGGACAAACACATTCAGAGAGTAAATCTTTAAACAGATTTAATGTTCATCAGATACAGATATCTTTGGTAAATAATTTTCTCTATAACTTTGCTAAAAAGCAACCACCCCATGCTTTCAAAAGGACTACGGAAACTGACTCCGTTGCTCTGTTACAGTAGTGAGGTGGGTTAGACCCAGGCATGAGAAACTCGCATGAGGTCACATAGACTTAGTGTGAATTAAAGAAAGCATTTTCTCCCTTTGAACTTCTCTCTGTAAAGTCATTTTGACTCCTCTTGAATATCACCTGTTTGCAATGGCCTTTGAGGAGCTCCTGGATAAAGTTGGTGGCCTGGGGAAATTCCAGATCCTTCAGATGGCTTTAATTCTCCCTTCTCTCATGATAGTAGTCTGTCAGTCACTGCTGGAGAACTTCACTGCAGCCGTTCCTGGTCATCGCTGCTGGGTCCACATCCTCGATAATGCCACTGTCTCTGATAATGACACTGGGATCCTCAGCCCTGATGTCCTCCTGAGAATCTCCATCCCAGTGGATTCAAACTTGAAACCAGAGAAGTGCCGTCGTTTCCTCCACCCCCAGTGGCAGCTCCTTCACCTGAATGGGACCTTCCCCAACGTGACTGACCTGGACACAGAGCCCTGTGTGGACGGCTGGGTGTATGACCACAGCTTGTTCTCCTCCACCATCGTGACTGAGGTAAAGGCCCCATTTACTTCTTGTAAGTGTAGGTGTATGCTCGGTCATGTCCTGAACATACAGTTGTGTCCTGAGTCATATCCTGTTTGAAAGTAAAAGTTAGTCACTCAGTCGTATCCAACTCGTTGTGACCTCATGGACTGTAGCCCACCAGGCTCCTCTGTCCATGAAATTCTCCAGGCAAGAATACTAGAGTGGGTTGCCATTACCTTCTCCAAGGGATCTTCCCGACCCAGGGATCAAACCCAGTTTTCCCTCATTGCAGGCAGACTTTTTACCAACTGAGCCACCANTTTGAAAGTAAAAGTTAGTCACTCAGTCGTATCCAACTCGTTGTGACCTCATGGACTGTAGCCCACTAGGCTCCTCTGTCCATGAAATTCTCCAGGCAAGAATACTAGAGTGGGTTGCCATTACCTACTCCAAGGGATCTTCCCGACCCAGGGATCAAACCCAGTTTTCCCTCATTGCAGGCAGACTTTTTACCAACTGAGCCACCAAGGAGTGCTCCTATTCTATTTAGAATAACACAAATTAAACAGGGTTCAAGTCTTCAGTCACCGAGTAGATAATGCAGCCAGCTTCCTTTCATACTTTTAGTAAGTAATGATTGATTATCTTTTTAATTGCCAAGCACTTTATTCTTTTTAATTTATTATTTACTTTAATTGGAAGACAATTACTTTACAATATTGTGATGGTTTTTGCCATATGTCAGTATGAATTGGCCATAGGTAAACATGTGTCCCCTCCATTCTGAAGCCCCCTCCCATCTCCCTCCCCACGCTATCCCACCAGGTTGTCACAGAGCACTGGCTTTTCATGCCCTGTGTCATACATCAAACTCACACTGGTTATCTATTTTACATATGGTAATTTTAAAAACCCAGAAATAATCAAATGGGACTTAAATAAACTTAAAAGCTTTTGCACAAAGAAGGAAACTATAAGCGAGGTGAAAAGACAGCCCTCAGAATGGGAGAAAATAATAGCAAATGAAACAACTGACAAAGAATTAATCTCCAAAATACACAAGCAGTTCATGCCACTCAATACCAGAAAAACAAACAATCCAATCAAAAAGTGGGCAGAGGCTGAGAATAAGATGGCAGAGGAGTAGGTGGAAGTGGAGTACATCTCCCTCCACGGATACATCAGGATTACACCTTCAGACACAGAAGTGCATGCAGAATACCAGCTGAGAGCAAGCAGGAGTACCTGACCAGTGGAAAAGAATATATAAAACCATGCAAAACTTGGTAGGATGAAGGAACTGGGGGAAAAACAGGAATGTTAGTAGGACTGGACCTGCTCTTGATGGGAGGGGGAACTGAAGCAGGAGTCTAGTCCCCACAATGGGACAGTTGTCTGAGTCAGAGGAGAAACATTTAAGGCAAAGAGTGAAACAGCTGGTCTGTGGCAGCCTAAATGGAAAGAGAATCAGACAGTCCTTGCCACAGCCACACATACCACAGACAGGAACTTTGGTCTTCAGGAAGGCGCAGCAGCTGGGAGCTGGAGTTTAGGGATTGTGGTGCAATCCCAGGGTGAGGGCTGCTATTGACTGCGGAGAGACAGACTGAGGGGATGTGAGGGAGGAGATCGTGGTGGGAAATGCCGGTGGAGGAAAGCCCGGCAGCCGTGGAAGCAAGGTGATACTGCTGAGTCACATGTAGGGGGTGAAGCCATCACCATAGCCTCTCTCTCCCCACACGCCAGCATCGGCAGCTGAACAACAGAGCGCCTGGCCCTTCAAATGCCTGAAGCACTGAACTAGAGTAGGACCCCATCCAGGGTGCTCCTTTCAGTGACTGATACGCCGATCTACAGAGTAGGACGCCGATCTACAGAGTAGGACCCCAGCCAGGGGTGCCCTCTATGTGCCTGACTCACTGAACAACAGAGAAGGACCCCAGGCAAGGGAGCCCTCTAAGTGCCTGAACAGGCGGAGCTATGGAGAAAGACTGCTCAGAGAGGCCTTCTGATCGCCAGCTACGAGAGGCTGGAATAAAGACTCTGATAGGGCATAACTCCTGTGACAGAGGCAGTCCGTGTCCGTGCACACATGGCACCAGCAGGGTCCGCACAAGCCAAGTAGCTGTGCCACCTTCATGCTCAGCTCTCACTGGAGCAGAGCTGCCACAGGCAAAAAAAAAAAAAAAAAAAGCCTTGCGTCTATGCATGCAAGGTTGCTTCTGTCGTGTCCAACTCTGCGACCTTGTAGACTGTGACCTGCCAGGCTTCTCTGTCAGAGAGGGGGTTCTTCAGGCAAGAATATTGGAGTGTATTGGCCAAAACTGGTTGCCATACCCTTCTACACACTATATTTCCTGCTGCCCTAATCGACAACCCCCCTGAGTACCTGGTGCTGCCAGAATCCCTGCAACCCAAGCAGCTGCACCACCTCCACACCTGGCCCTCACAAGAGCAAACCCAAACCCTCCAGGACAGCTTCAGGAGCTAAACCCCCCCCAGTGGACAATCCACACGTAGAGGTGGAACTAACACCACAATTGAAACCCAAGGACAGTGTGGCTAGGGGAAAAGACCCAAAACTTTCCCACCAGCTGTACAAGCTGCAGATTAAATCCACATGATCAACTAAGCAGACTCTGTGCCTATGGAATATGTAAAAGGCCATTGAGAGTTCCCACAAAAGAAAACGCACTAGTTCTGATAGCTGTGGCCATTGGAGGCAAGAACATACAGGAGTAGGACCAGATTAGAATCAGAGCTGCCCTCACGGCAGGTCCAGAGATTAGCACACGTTGGAGGGCGTCCTAGGGAGCTAAGGTGAACCGTGATTCCCAGTGAGGGAAACTGACAACAGTGACTCAAGAAAAACATTTACTATTCTTATTTTTTCACTTGTTCTGTAGATTCTCTTGGATTTTTTTTTTCTTTTCTTCCCCTCTGTTGGAGTTGTTGATTTTTTCGGCACTAAGAAATCCAATTAAGCTTTTGAGCTTTTTTGTTTCCTCAGTAACATTTTTTTATTGCTGTCATAAACCTCTGCCTCTACATTGGGCTTTTGCAGTTCTGTGGAGTTTTCCTCTTTTCTTTTTTCTTTTCTCTTTTTTGATTTTTTAAACCTATTATTATTTTTTCCACATTGATTCCTTTGTTTGCTATTCCTACTGTTCTTTTACCCTTGCATTAATCTTTAACATATATAAATCTTCTTTGTCTACCTCTGTTTAACTTTGCAGAGCTATTTTTTCTTTTCTTTCTCTCTTTTCCTCTCAGCATATTTGTTAGATTTATTTTCATTGCTTTATTTCCCAATTGGCAACTTGCCTTAGTTTTCTTTTCCAGTTTGTTCTAGTAGATATAATTTTCAGTTTCCTTCGTTTACCAGGTCAATCTATGGTACTTTATTTTTGCTGGACGGTTTTGATTTTGCTTATGGGAGTATACGTATATGTTCATTCAGTCACACTTTCTATCGTTGCTTTAAACCTCTGCCTCTATGTTGGGCTTTGGCAGCTCTGTAAAGTTGTCCTTCCTTTTCCTTCTTTTCTTTCTTCTTCCATTTTTTCCTTTTCTCTTTTTTATAATTTTAATTTTTTAAACCTATTACATTTTTTCTCCATTTNGCTGGACGGTTTTGATTTTGCTTATGGGAGTATACGTATATGTTTATTCAGTCACACTTTCTATCGTTGCTTTAAACCTCTGCCTCTATGTTGGGCTTTGGCAGCTCTGTAAAGTTGTCCTTTCTTTTCCTTTTTTTCTTTCTTCTTCCATTTTTTCCTTTTCTCTTTTTTATAATTTTAATTTTTTAAACCTATTACATTTTTTCTCCATTTATTCCTTTGTTTGCCTTTCCTACTGCTCTTTTCCCCTTGCAGTTAATCTTTAATGTATATAAAACTTCCTCATCTACCTCTATTTAACTTTGCATATCTATTCTTTTTCTTTCTTTCCTTTCCTCTCAATATATTTGTTAGTTTTGTTATCATTGCTTTATTCCCCACTTGGCACCTTGCTTTAGTTTTTTTTCCAGTTTGTGCTTAAGTTAGTTTTGTTCTTAACTGGTAAATATAATTTTTTATTTCTTTTGTTCACTGGGTCAATCTACTATATTTTTGTTGGACTGTTTTCACTTTGCTCATGGGGGTATATGTATATGTGTATATTCCATTATTTTAATTATTATTTTCCTGATTTTGTAATTTCCATTCATCTGGGGTTCATCTTTGGTCTCTTGTTTTTGGGTATTTGTTTTAATCTCACTTAATGCCATAACAAACCACTTGTGGAATCTTTGTTCTTGACCAGAGATCAAGCCCTAAGCTTTTGGAATGNTCCTGATTTTGTAATTTCCATTCATCTGGGGTTCATCTTTGGTCTCTTGTTTTTGGATATTTGTTTTAATCTCACTTAATGCCATAACAAACCACTTGTGGAATCTTTGTTCTTGACCAGAGATCAAGCCCTAAGCTTTTGGAATGGGAGCACTGACTCCAAGACCCTAGACTTCCAGAGAACTAATCCTAGGGAGTATCAGATAGTGAGAACTCACTCAAAGTAAACCACTTGAATACAAGAACCAGCATCACTCAATCACCAGTAGCACCCCATGCAGGATGCCTCATCTAAACAACAAACAAGANGTGTCCTCTTTGATTTCTTTCACAAGTGTTTTATAGTTTTCTATATACAGGTCTTTAGTTTCTTTAGGTAGATATATTCCTAAGTATTTTATTCTTTTCATTGCAGTGGTGAATGGAGTTGTTTCCTTAATTTCTTTTTCTACTTTCTCATTATTAGTGTATAGGAATGCAAGGGATTTCTCTGTATTGATTTTATATCCTGCAACATTACTATATTCATTGATTAGCTCTAGTAATTTTCTGGTGAAGTTCTGGAAGTTTTGGCCACAGCAATCTGTGCAGAAAAAGAAGTAAAAGGAATCCAAGTTGGAAAAGAAGAAGTAAAACTCTCACTGTTTGCAGATGACATGATCCTCTACATAGTATAGACATTTAAACAATACTAATCTTCCAATCCATGTACATGGGTTATTTTTCCATTTATTTGTGTCTTCTTCAAGTTCTTTCATCAAAGTCTTGCTGTAGTGTCTATGTATTTCATTTCCTTCATGAAACTGATACTTATTTTATAATTTTGATGCTATAGTAAGTAGAATTGCTACCTTTTAAATTTCTCAGACATTGCATTCTTGGTGTATAGAAATGCATTTAACTTCATATGTTGATTTTTGTATCTTGCAGTTTACTGAATTTGTAGATTGGTTCTGGCAAATTGTTTGCTTGAATCTTTAGGATTTTCTATTAATATATACAAGTCCATANTTAAATTTCTCAGACATTGCATTCTTGGTGTATAGAAATGCATTTAACTTCATATGTTGATTTTTGTATCTTGCAGTTTACTGAATTTGTAGATTGGTTCTGGCAAATTGTTTGCTTGAATCTTTAGGATTTTCTATTAATATATACAAGTCCATATTATCTGTAGCAAAGAAAAGAAAATTCTTCCTTTCCAGTATGGTTACATTTTTCTTCTTTATCTTGCCTGCTATCTCTAACTAGCACTTCCAGAATTGTGTTGATAGAACTGGTGTGAGTGGGCACTTTTTCTCCCCTGAACTTAAAGAAAAATCTTTCAAACTGTCTTTGCTGAGTATGATGTTCTCTGAAGGGTTGTCTATATCACATTTATTGTGTTGAGTTATATTCCTTCTATACCACCTAATTGAGTATTTTTTTTAAATCATGAAAGAGTACTGTATTATGTCAAAAGGCTTTTTCATCTTTTGAGATCATCATTTGGTATGCCCAAACTATCCCTTCCTCCCTGACAACTATAAGTTTGTTCTTTACGTCTGTGAGTCTGTTTCTGATTTGTAAATAAGTTCATTTCTATCATTTCTTTTTAGATTCTGCACATAAGGAATGTCATATGACATTTCTCCTCCTCTGTCTGACATTTTATTCAATATTTCAATCTGTAGATCCATCCACGTTGCTGCAAACGCCATCATTTCATTCTATTCTATGGCTGAATTATATTATATCCCATTGTAGATATGTACTGCATCTTCTTTATCCATTCATTCATCAATGAACAATTAGATTGCTTTCATGCCCTGGCTATTGCAAATAGAGTTGCAATGAACATTGGGATGCATGTATCTTAAGGCCCTCTTTTCTTGATGCCTGATGAAACAGAATTCACTTTTCCTTATTTGTTTTGCACCTTCTTTTTCCTTCATTCTCCATCTTAGGTAATTCTTTCCTCTGATATATTTATATAACAACCTCTGGCTGAATTATGGTCCTCTTATATTCTGTTCTAGAAAAGTATATTGCTTTAGGCCAATAAAATCAGATTCAACAAAGAATGACTCTTACCTAACCCTTCAACAACTTTCATGCATTATTCCACTGATCTTTTGCATCAGTTTAGCCTTGCCTGTGGTCCTCAAGACCCAAGTACACTTTTAGCTCTCTTATATTTCAGACACTTAAGAGACTATACACCAGGTTAAACACATGCTAATACATGACTGCTTACAAAAGTGTTACAATTTCCAACACCATGGTTTCTTCTGTGAGGTTATTTTTATTTTTGGCGTGCCACATGGCTTACAGGATTTTAGCTCCCACATCAGGAACAGAACCCACGCCGTCAGCAGTGAAAGCATGGAGTCCTAACCACTGAAACACCAGGGAAGAAAGTCAAAAAGAGAAAAATGATATATCATAAATTGACACATATATGGAATTTAGAAAAATGGTAGAGATTAACCTATTTGCAAAGCAGGAATAAAGACACAGATGCACAGTTTCTTTTATATGGTGTCAGAGGCATCTGGTGGTTGTATGATGAAGTTTTTGTATTATTAGCATATAGTCAAAGATTGTTGCTTTATGGAGATTTGCATTGTTGATTTAGCTCTTGTTTACTCAAGCTTTCAGGTACATGATTCTCTTGTTAAAGTTATAGAGCATGTTTTTGTTTTCTTAATTTATTACCATAAATTATCATTACTCATATCACCTAAGCTGACTGTCTGATTTGTAGGTTTGGGCGAAAGCTGATTCTCAGGTGCTGTTTACTCCAACTTGCCATCTCTGGGACCTGTACAACCTTCGCTCCCAACATCTTCATTTACTGCTTACTACGCTTCTTGTCGGGCTGTTCCATTGCAGTCATAATAACAAACAACTGTTTTCTAAGTAAGTCAACAATTCTGATCTAATCTATCTTCGTAGCCTTGAATTTGAGCTTGAAATTTCACACTTATTTGACATGATAACACTGTTTTAATATCTTTCAGTTATAGAGTGGACAAGATCCCAGTCGAAAGGCATGGTATTAACATTGATATACTGTGCCCTTAGTATTGGACAGATGATGCTGGGAGGACTGGCTTTTGTCTTTCGAGAGTGGCGCACCCTGCAGCTGGTGGTGTCTGTACCTTTCTTTGCCTTCTTTCTCTCCTCAAGGTATGAAGTGCTCGCTCGCTCTCTCTCTTAAGGAAATCTGGGATAAAATGCACATTGAATTGGGATATATTGATTTTCTTATCCCCCAACACATTCTTATTGTTTGCACCTGAAATCCATGTCTGTCACCTGCTCATTCTGGGCAATTTGAGTTTTGAGAAACATAACATGGAGTAACAATAATCTTTCTGCCTGCGACTTATAGGTATTTTCTGCCATCTGGTTCCTAAGTCTTTCCCAGGTCATAGAGCTATTCCAATATTATTTTCCTTAATATAAAATACAAACTCAATTTTTTATATANTTGAGAAACATAACATGGAGTAACAATAATCTTTCTGCCTGCGACTTATAGGTATTTTCTGCCATCTGGTTCCTAAGTCTTTCCCAGGTCATAGAGCTATTCCAATATTATTTTCCTTAATATAAAATACAGACTCAATTTTTTATATAAAAAAGATATACCATTAATTCTATTTTGGCTTTGGAATGAATCAGGTCACAGAAAAGCTTTCAGTGATTTGCTCTGTTGCAGATGGAATTGGATGAAAAAGATGCAGCAAATTTATTCACAGAGCTGTTTCACAAAATAGCAACAAGATTTTCCACTAGCTAAATTTGCACACAGATGAGATGATTTACATTATTAATTCAGCACTCGTTCTTCCCTTAAATAACTTTAATAAATAATTATTAATGGATAACTTCATTCCCACACTAAAACCAATCTAGGGAAAATCAGATTTAGGAGAACACAAGGTGATGACTACAGGTTTTATAGAACGAGATGAATTCAGAGAGAGGGCAGTATAATCCATGTCAGACTCATCTATTAAGTCATTCTATATTTGTAATAACACTACAAGGAAGCCAGCACTACTGTACCCATGTTATTAATGAGAAAACTGAGGCAGATGTAAAGAAGCAATTAGTTATTAATTGGTATTAGTAATTGGATAATTAGTTATCAACATAACTAGTAGTAGCAGGAGTAATTGTAGTCATTGTTAGGCTTCAAGCTAACATTATGGGGGCTTCTTTTATAAAGGAATAGCTACTGTAAATATATATCATGTGCAAAAAGTTGTTTGTCCCATGCCGCGGTGGAAGGAAATTATCATGTGAGGGACTCTCAAGATTAAGCTTGTCCAGCTTTTTGTAAATTCTCCCAGTGAGTAAGCAGGGAGGCAATTTGACTCCAAAGTCTGTGTTCCTTACTAGTAGTACAATTTTCAAGTGCACTGTCATGGAGTGGCTAGTCTCATATTCTCCTAGTATTTGTATAATAGATCTGGAATTTCTCACATTCCCTGGTGGCTCAGATGGTAAAGAAACTGCCTACAGTGCAGGAGACCTGGGTTCAGTCCCTGGGTCAGGAAGATCACCTGGAGAAGGGAATAGCAACCCACTCCAGTATTCTTGACTGGAGAATTCCATCAACAGAGGATCCTGGTGAGCTACAGTCAGTGGGGTCACAAAGAGTGGTACACGACTGAGCAGCTAACACTAACCGATCCAACAAGTGAAGCGGTAGATTTTAGATGGAAAGCAAAGCACAACTATTATCAGTTGACATGTGACAAATACTCAGTGACCTCCCAGGTGGTGCTAGTGGTAAAGATTCTGCCTGCCAATGCAGAAGACGATGCAAGACATGTGGGTTCGATACCTGGGATAGGAAGATCCCCTGGAGAAGGAAATGGCAATCCACTCCGGTTTGCTTACCAGGAAAATCCCATGAACAGAGGAGCCTGGCAAGCTACAGTCCTTGGGGTCTCAAGGAGTCGGACAGGACTGAGCGACTGAGCAGAGCTGACCACTTGCATGCTCATCTTTCATCAGGTGGCTGGTGGAATCTTCTCGATGGCTGATTATCACTGACAAACCAGATGAGGGTTTAAAGGAACTTAAAAAGGTTGCACACAGAAATGGAATGAAGAATGTTGAAGAAACCCTGAACTTGGAGGTGAGTGGGAAATGGAAGGGAAGATGGTTACTTGGTTGAAGGGAAATCATAAACTGACCTGCCTTCTCCTTCTTGAGATAGACAAGCTGCTTTTGTAACAAGGACAGCTAGTTGAGAATAGAAATTCCCTAGACTTTCATGGGCATCTAATATAAAAGAAGCTTTGAGCATTGTGCAGCTACTTCTTTCTTTTTTAAACTTTTTTATTTTGTGTTGGACTATTGTTGATTAATTATGTTGTGATAGATTCAGATGAACAGCGATGGGGATTCAGGGATACATATAGGGTATCCTTTAGCTCACTTCCTCTGAATCTAAAACTTTTCTATTCTTGAGTCACCCTACCTCTATCTATGGCCTCTTCTTCAAAATCACATTTTAACATTTAATTTCCTGGAGTCTCCCTTAACTACCTACATCTTCCTTCACTGCATGTTCACATGTGATTGTATGTACAATATGGTATACTAGAAAGAAAGAGAACACATGCCTCTTGTCCTCTTGTGTGCCAGCGCACATCACAATTCCTGGCACTATGTTAGCAAATGATACATGTTTGTTGTTGTTGAAGGGTTTGAGAGTGACCATGCAGGAGGAGCTGAAGACAGCACAGACTAGAACAACTATATTTGACTTGTTCCGCACACCCAACCTGCGAAAAAGGATCTATCTCCTGTCCTTTGTGAGGTGGGCTACTCACAGTGCATGTGAGAAGAAACATGAATCTATTTATTTCAAAAATTATAACAGTATCATGAGAGGAAGGGTATACTTGCATTTTTGAAATTAATTTATTTTAATTGGAGGCTAATTACTTTATAATATAGTAGTGGTTTTTGCCATACATTGACATGAATCAGCCATGGGTATACATG
>SJYW01029920.1:237211-254313 GCA_006410735.1 Raphicerus campestris | reverse complement strand
TGTAGCTGTCAAGGTTTCCCAGCACCACATATTGAAGAGGTTGTCTTTTCTCCATTATATTTTCTTTTCTCCTTTGTCAAAGTTTAGGTAACCATAGGTTCATGAGTTTATGTCTGGACTTTCTATCCTACCCAAAGCAATCTACAGATTCTATACAATTCCCATTAAATTGCCAGTGGCATTTTCAAAGAACTAAAACAAAAAAATTTGTATGGAACCCCAAAGAACTCCCAATAGCCAAAGCAACCTGGAGTAAGAAAAACGGAGCTCAAGGAATCAGGATCCCTGAATTAAGACTACACTACAAAGCTATGGTAAACAACACAGTATGGTACAGGCACAAAACAGAAATATAAATCACTGGAACAGGATAGAAAGCCCAGAGGTAAATCTACAATATATTTCAAAAATAAAAAGAGCCTATAGAGTTTTTTTACTGACTAAATTTTGTGGGTGTTGATTCCTTCAGCCTAGATTTTTTAATCTCACTGATTTTCTCATCTCCAGATATGCAGACCCTGCGTGTGATTTTGGCAAGTGTGGGAATCGGCTGTGTTGCTGCCTCTCACACCTGTTTTTCTGTCCACCAAAGTGAACTCCTCCCCACTATTGTCAGGTATGAGTTTATGAATACTCTGCTGGGGCCCATTAGAGAAATTTCCCATCTAATTGGTGCTTATTCAAGGGAATAATCATAATAAGATCTGTTAATTATAAAGCAATTATTAGTATTTGTAATAGTGCTTTAAAAATAATTATAGCCAAAATTACTGCAAATGCTGACTTTGTGCCATGTACCATGCTAAGCAGTACTTCAATGCATCCTCTCTTAACTTTTTAGATTTGTCAGACTAGTCACAATATATAACACTCTGTTTAAAGAGTAATTCATATTGACCTTGACAAAGACATCTAGCAAATCACAGAGCAAATAACAAAAGCAAGACGTTTTCATCAAGCTCATGATTTAATACTTGTGGAGTTTTCTGGTTCAAAATAAAGTCAAAATAATAGATCATAAATTAAAGTCCAGAATTTAAGTGGATTATTATATATCATCATTTACCCTTCAGAGCAAAAGCTGCAGGATTAGATGTGTTGGCTAATAGGAGTGGGGCAGCACTGGCTCCCCTGTTGATGACCCTAGTGGTGTATCTACCCACCCTGCCTTGGATCATCTATGGAATATGTCCCATCATTGCTGCTCCTGTTCTCCTTCTCCTACCTGAAACTAGAAATCTGCCTCTGCCTGACACCATCCAGGATGTGGAAAATAAGTGAGTAAACCTTCTAACCATCCCCTGGGAGGGACTGTGTGCTTTGGATCTGTGGGTGAGAAAGGCAACACACCACATGGGTCCCTCAGATCACTGGGAAGGCTGAGTCTTGCCAGGGATACTCCCATCTCGGGCCATTGCCTTCATAAGTGGCAAGGTCATTTCTATTCACTGTGAGTTTCAATCTAGACTGCAGAGATCCCTTCTGCCTTGTTCTCTTTGGTAGTTTTAGTGCTGAAGAGAAGATATTAGCTCCACTGATATCTTAAGGCACATCTTACCTGCCCTTATGAGAGACATACATTTCTGATCATGTTTCATGGTCTTCCGATCCATAAAAATTAAAGTCTCTCTTTGAAAAGATACTAGAGAGAGAAATCTTATATTGGTGCCTATAAGACTAGACAATTTTGCTGCAACAAATAATGGAAATTTTGAGGATAAGGAAAGTAAGAAACTGGTAAAAAAAAAAATTTGTAAATAAGAAAAATGCTCGGCCACTCAGTCATGTCTGACTCTTTGCAACCCCATGGACTGTAGCCCACCAGACTCCTCTGTTCATNCTTTGAAAAGATACTAGAGAGAGAAATCTTATATTGGTGCCTATAAGACTAGACAATTTTGCTGCAACAAATAATGGAAATGTTGAGGATAAAGAAAGTAAGAAACTGGTAAAAAAAAAAAAATTTGTAAATAAGAAAAATGCTCGGCCACTCAGTCATGTCTGACTCTTTGCAACTCCATGGACTGTAGCCCACCAGACTCCTCTGTTCATGGAATTTTTCACACAGGAATACTGTGATGGGTTGCCATTTCCTACTCCAGGAGATCTTCCTGACCTAGGGAATGAATTCCAAATTCTTGTGTCTTCTGCATTGGCAGGTGGNAACCCCATGGACTGTAGCCCACCAGACTCCTCTGTTCATGGAATTTTTCACACAGGAATACTGCAATGGGTTGCCATTTCCTACTCCAGGAGATCTTCCTGACCCAGGGAATTAATTCCAAATTCTTGTGTCTTCTGCATTGGCAGGTGGATTCTTTACCACTGCCCCACCTAGGAAGACCATTACTGACCTACAGCTTCCATAATGGAGTGACTCAAACTGAGCTCCTTAAACAACATAAATTTATTGTCTCACAATTATGTAGGCTGGAAGTCTGAGCTGTAGTTGTTGGCAGGGCCATGTCCCCACTCTAGGCTCTAGGGAAGGGTCTGTTCCAGGTCTCTCTTACATTTCAAATAGTTTCTTTGCTTGTGGCAGCGTAACTCCAATTTTCACATGGCATCGCCCTGCACACCTCTGTGTCCTGATGTTCCCTTTGTGTAAAGACACCAATCTTATTGGATTAGGGGCCCATCCTAGCCCAATATGATCTCATCTTAATTCATTTTATCTGCAACTTCCATGTTTACAAATATGGCAATCTTACATTTGAGGTATTAAGATTTCTAACTTGAACACATGAATTTTAGGAGAAACATGATTCAACCCATAACAAATGGGGAACTCCCTTAGGATTTTCAGTTCACCTCTTGCCTTTCTTCCATCACTGGCCAGACCTCTAAAGAGACCAAATGATAATAGCAACTTTCTAGAATCTCCACAGTCAGCAGAGCCTATTTCAGCATGAGTGTCAATCCCATAGATTTTATTGAATTAAAAAAGATGATGGAGAGGATCAATTTGTACTTATGTATGGAGGGCACACAAACCTATTTTCACATTTTCTTTTTTAAAGGTTGTTTTTCATTTACTTATTAGTTGGTTGACTGATTGTTTCTTGTTTTTCCAGCAAAAAATTCTCAGGAACAGTAAATGAAAAAGATTTCTACATAAAAGTGACAAAGTTTTAAGGAGTTATTGGTGAAGAAAAGAAAAATATGAAGAACAAATATGAACTTTCCTTTTTATTCACAAACTAGCAAGAAAATATACTGGAAAATGTATTTCATTTACAATCATTATATTAATTTTTACTTCATCATATATTTTGTTGAAACATGTAATTTCATGAACAGTTCAATTTGGGGGGAAGTAGTTTAAAAAGTTTTGAATTTATCAATAAATTATTAATAGACAAGATGATTCAGATTCAGAAACAAAGAAACACCATGGAATTAGGATCTGACTTGTTGATATATGGAACAGCATATGGTGAACCCTAAAAAAATTTACAAAAATCAAAACACTGTATCATATGCAAATGGACACTGAAAGAAATCCAGAAACAGATACCCAATATGTATATGCTTAACATAATACATTTGACATCATAAATCTACAAAAGAAAGCTTATGCAGTCTTTGAATATCTTGTGTGTGTGAGCTCAGTCATGCCTGACTCTTTGTGATCCCATGGACTGTAGCCCACCAGCCTTCTCTGTCCATGGACTTTTCCAAGTGAGAATACTGGAGCAGGTTGCCATTTCTTTCTCCAGGGACCTTCCTGACCCAGGGATCGAACCCACATCTCTTACATCTCCGGTATTCGCAGGCTGGTTCTTTACCACTAGTGCCACCTGGGAAACAATCTTTGAAAATACAATCATTGAAATGATAATAGTGACTTTTTTAATGGCAGGATTTAAATGACTATTACTTTCTCTTTGGATTTTCTCTTTTCGTATTTTCAACAATTAGCATATATATTTTTAGTATTTTAAGACATCAAAAGTGAAGTACAAGCAACTTCAAAATGTGTATGCATTTAATAAAATCACTACAAATTAAAAACTAAACTCCCAGTCTCTCAATTTATCCCTCCCTTTCTTTCCCCCAGTAACCATAAGACTGGTTTCTATGTCTGCGACTCAATTTCTGTTTTGTAAATAAGTTCATACACACACTGTGCTGTGCTATGCTGTACTTAGTTGCTCAGTTGTGTCCAACTAGATGACCCCATGGACTATAGCCACCCAGGCTCCTCTGTCTATGGAGATTCCGCATGTAAGAATGCTGGAGTGGGTGGCCTATCCCTTCTCCAGTTGAGCTTCCTGACCCAGGAATCGAACTGGGGTCTCCTGCATTGCAGGTGGACTCTTTACCAACTGAGCTATCAGGGGAGCCCCTTGTCATATGTATGTAACAAATAAAGGGCTTGGCTTGTTCCTGTGGATACAGAGATTTGATGAGGCAAAAAGCNAGCTTCCTGACCCAGGAATCGAACTGGGGTCTCCTGCATTGCAGGTGGACTCTTTACCAACTGAGCTATCAGGGGAGCCCCTTGTCATGTGTATGTAACAAATAAAGGGCTTGGCTTGTTCCTGTGGATACAGAGATTTGATGAGACAAAAAGAATAAAATCAGAACTCTCACGTAGGCCACAGTGCAGTTTGGGTGTCACATTTTGATTTTTTATAAGTCTGTGATTATAACTTGGAGGCTCAAGTCTCTCCAATTTGGAAGGATTCCAGAATTATGTTGCATGTATATTCTCAAAATCTCTCCACTGTGGTATCTTTATACAAGGCCAAAATTATGAGTTTCAGATGAAAGGGTGGGTTTCATTATTCTGTTCACCTCTTGTATCTCAATCGCAACACAAGGAAGAATTTCTCTTTTCTCAAATAGTGATTGAAGCTGAAAAGAGACATCTGTGTCACCTTGATCTAGGAGCACAGTTTCCTAGAATCTAACACAATTCTGGGAAACTTAAACTTCATTTCTGATTTCTTAGGACCAAGAGAAAGTGTAAGGATATGGGAAAACAAACTTGCACCATCAGAAATGAAATCAAAGCTTTCCACTGGATGGTCTACATTTTACCCAGAAGGCATCTAAGGTTCAGAGGTCCACTTTAATGATCTACTACACGCAGAAAGAGCTACACTTAGATATTGCAACAGAGGAAACACCACAGATAGAGCAATTGCGAGCAAGGCCACTCTTGAACATTATCTCTGCTTTTTCCTTTCACTTTGTCTATGATTCAGAAACATAAGTCTCTGCCTGAGTGAATACTGAAAAGGTGAAAAAGCACAATGCAATTAAATGTAAATGGGGTCTACTAGGATATGCTCTCAGTTCAGTCAGTCAGTCAAGTCTAACTGTTTGGGACCCTGTGGACTGCAGCAGGCCAGGCCTCCCTGTCCATCACCAACTCCGGAGTTTACTCAAACTCATGTTCATCGAGTCAGTGATGTCATCCAACCATCTTACCCTCTGTTGTCCCCTTCTCCTCCTGCCTTCAATCTTCCCCAGTACCAGGGTCTTTTTAAATGAGTCAGTTCTTTGCATCAGGTGACCAAAGTATTGGAGTTTCAGCTTCAGCACCAGTCCTTCCAATGAATATTCAGGAGTGATTTCCTTTAGGATGGACTGATTGGATCTTCTTGCAGTCCAAGGGTCTCTCAAGAGTCTTCTCTAACACCACAGTTCAAAAGCATTAATTTTTTGGCACTCAGCTTTCCTTATAGTCCAACTCTCACGTCCATACATGACCACTGGAAAAACCATAGCTTTGACTAGATGGATCTTTGTCAGCAAAGTAATGTCCCTGCTTTTTAATATGCTGTCTAGGTTCATTATAGCTTTTCTTCCAAGAAGCAAGTGTCTTTTAATTTCATGGCTGCAGATGGCTGCAGTCACCATCTGTAGTGATTTTGGAGTCCAGAAAAATAAAGTTTGTCATTGTTTCCATTGTTTCCCCATCTGTTTGTCATGAAGTGATGGGACCAGANCACTATGGTAAGCCTACACGTTCAAGATATAGTAACCTTTTTTAACACACTGTTTTATTTGATTTGCTAAAAATTTTAGTGAGAAGCTTTGACTCTATGTTGAGAGTTGCTGTTCTCTAGATTACTTCTCAGTTTATCTTCAGCTGCATTGGTATCCCAGTAATGTTACCCACATAGAACTTAAGAAACATTTCCTCCTCCTCTATTCCTGAAGGAGTGTGTGAAATTAGAATTATATCTTCCTTAAGTATTTGGTGGAAATTTTCGGTGAAGATACTTGTAGTTTCCTTTGTGGGAGAATGTTTAACTATAAATTTAAAAAATTTTTATGCCATGTGTGTGTGCTTAATCACTCAGTCAAGTCCAACGCTTTGAGACCCCATGGACTGTAGCCTGCCAGGCTCCTCTGCCCACAGAATTTTCCAGGCAAGAATACTGGAGCCAGTTGCCATTTCCTTCTCTAAGGGATCTTTCAGATNTGCCATGTGTGTGTGCTTAATCACTCAGTCAAGTCCAACGCTTTGAGACCCCATGGACTGTAGCCTGCCAGGCTCCTCTGCCCACAGAATTTTCCAGGCAAGAATACTGGAGCCAGTTGCCATTTCCTTCTCTAAGGGATCTTTCAGATCCAGGGATTGAACCCGTGTCTCTTGTGCCTCTTGCATTGGCAGGCAGAATTCTTTAGCACTGAGCCACTGGAAATAGATATAGACTATTTAGTTTATGTCTTTATGAATAGTTTCTCTCCCCATCATAGATCCCATTTTCTTTATTTACTTGGTAATTTTTGACAGAAGCCAAGCATTGTGACTTTCAACTTCTTGGGTGCTAAATATTTTTCTACTCCTGAAAATTTCTTTGAGGCACATCTAAAATACTTGGAAACACTGATCTTTTGGGGGTCTCAAAAAATCCAGGAGACTGCATATCAGTCAGCCCTTTGGACTCACTAACAGGCTACCAACACTGGCAAGGGGTTAAGGAACCACAGGCAAATCTGGACTTATCTCTTAGCTTGTTGACCAAGTCTGTAAACAAACCAGGCTTGTTTGCTTCTTATCACAGCAAGACAAACACTGAAGTTTGCAACAGAGAACGATTTTTTCCATGAGGCAGCCAACTGAGGACACAGGAGAACAGGTCTCAGAACTGCATCCCCAAAGGCCAAAGGCTTGAGATATTTATGATATAAAGAAGCAGAGTGGTCACAGGCATTTGGGAAGGGGATTGGAGGTGAGGTGAGGTCATTCATTTCTCTGCAGGCCCAGGTTTAGGGTTAGTGGATTCAACGAGTTTTAGCCAGGTGTATTGGGCAAGCGTTGACTCCAAACTTTTGGAAAACAACTTATGCCCCCATTACTACTGTAAGAAACGCCGCGGGAAGAAAAAAGCCACCTCTACTGACCGTGGATGGAAGCCTTTATTGGGCGGTCGCTCTCGGGCAGAACTCCCAGGGATGAGCAAGCAAGGGAACAAAGGGAGTCTGCAGAGAATGGAGGAGAGGACGCGGGTTTTATAGTCGGGGGCTGGCGTTTGAGCTGGGCTTTTTTCCATATAAGGTAAAATGCGGGGACTGCGTTGCTGTTCGGTGCTGATGGGCTTCGTGTCAGTCCCTGATTGGGCCAGGTCATGGGCTCTGTGTCCGGGTTGCTGGTCCGCCCCCGGTTTCTGTTTGGGCAGGGGGCGGGTTTCCGGGGCTTTTTGCCTCAGCTGCCTGAGCATATCCACGCATGTCCGAGCATGTCTAACCTCACAACTACAGTGACTCATGCATCAGAAGCATGATCTATAGGGGTGGTTAGAAATCTGATGATAAATTAACGAGGGTTCATGAAGTTTGGAGAATATGAATTAGAGAAAGAGGGGAAAAAATCAGCTGCCGCTGCTGCTGCTGCTAAGTTGCTTCAGTCATGTCCAACTCTGTGCGACCCCATCCCTGGGATTCTCCAGGCAAGAACACTGGAGTGGGTTGCCATTTCCTTCTCCAATGCATAAAAGTGAAAAGTGAAAGTGAAGTCGATCAGTCGTGACCCCATGGACTGCAGCCCACCAAGCTTAAGTAGGTTTAATCAATAAGGGCAGGTTACAAGCAGAGGGGTTTGTGAGCCGTTGTTCCCTTATGTGCTGTTCTATAAGACACACTCAATGAGTTCTGTTAAGTGCCATCTTCCATTGGTTTCATAATTTCTCCCTCTTCATCCACGTTTTCTTTCTAGTACCAAACTTTATGTGTTTCTCTGCTTCCTGTCCACTTTCTTTTTGTCCTATTCCTTATTTTATCTTTTAAAAAACACAACTATCTACAGAAAACAGCTTTTAAAAGGCACCCATATATACACCTTATATGGACTACCCTGGTGGCTCAGATGGTAAAGCGTCTGTCTATAATGCGGGAGACCCGGGATACTAAAATGAAATATATATTACTAGTTTGCTGTGGTACAGAGTTTTCCTTAAGAGAGGAGGATGGCTCTGATGCTAGGAAAGATAGAGTAAGCAAACTACACCTGGGCTCGATCACTAAATGTACATTGAGAACTGGGGAAAAAATGTATGAAACAACTATTTTAGACTGTGAAAGTATATTACAGTAATCTATTTACATGTCTAAAATCAACAGAAAAAGTAGATGAGAGGGCTTCCCTGGTGGTCCAGTGGTTAAGAATCTGCCTTGCAATGCAGGGGACACTGGTGCAACTCCTAGTCCTGGAAGATCCCACATGTTGATGGGCAACTGAGCCTGTGCCCAACCGCAGAACCTGTGCTCTGGAGCCCACAGGCCACAACCACTGAAGCTCTAGGGTTTAGAGCCTGTTCGCCGCAACATAGGCTTCCCTGGTAGTTCAGTTGGTAAAGAATCCACCTGCAATGCAGGAGAACCTGGTTCAATTCCTGGATCAGGAAGATCTGCTAGAGAAGAGAACCTACACCCAATATTCTTGGGCTTCCCTGGTGGCTCAGCTGGTAAAGAATCTGCCTGCAATGTGGGAGACCTAGGTTTGATCCCTGGGTTGGGAAGATCCCATGGAGAAGGAAAAGGCTACCCACACCAGTATTCTGGCCTGGAGAATTCAATGGACTATATAGTCCATGAGGTCGCAGAGTCAGACATGACTGAGTGACTTGCACTCTGCAACAAGAGAAACCACTCCAGTGAGATGCCCATGTACTGCAACAAGAGAGTAGCCCCCACTCTCCACAACTCAAGAAAGCTTGCATGAAGCAATCAAGACCCAGCAGGCCAAATATATATATATATATATCAGTCAGTTCAGTCATTCAGTCATGTCTGACTCTTTGTAACCCCATGGACTGCAGCACTCCAGGCTTCCTTGTCCATCATCAACTCCCAGATTTGCTCAAACTCATGTCCTTCAAGTTGGTGGTGCCATCCAACCATCTCATCCTCTGTTGTTCCCTTCTCCTCCCACCTTCAATCTTTTCCAGCATCAGGGTCTTTTCAAATGAGTCAGCTGTTCGCATCAGATGGTCAAAGTATTGGAGTTTCAGCATCAGTTCTTCCATTGAATTTTCACAATTGATTTCCCTTATGATTGACTGATTTGATCCCCTTGCAGTCCAAGGGACTCTCAAGAGTCTTCTCCAACACTACAGTTCAAAAACATCAATTCTTCAGTGCTCAGCTTTCTTTATAGTCCAACTCTCACATCCATACATGACTACTGGAAAAGCCATAGCTTTGACTAGATGGACCTTTGTTGGCAAAATAATGTCTCTGCTTTTTAATATGCTGTCTAGGTTGGTCATAGCTTTTCTTCCAAGGAGCAAGCACTTTATTTTTTACAGTATGAAGAGGCAGAAATAAAATAAAATAAATAAAAAATGTTTAAAGTAGATGGGAGAGAAAATAGAAGTATATAGGAGTAAAGTTTCTATGTATTCTTAAAATTTAATGAGTATAAATATGAAATAGTTTCTAATAGGTGATGCGTGTTTTGTAAACTCTAGAGCAACCTCTGAAGGGGGAAATAGTTTAAATTTCTTAAATGAATTAAANTGGACTGCAGCCCACCAAGCTTAAGTAGGTTTAATCAATAAGGGCAGGTTACAAGCAGAGGGGTTTGTGAGCCGTTGTTCCCTTATGTGCTGTTCTATAAGACACACTCAATGAGTTCTGTTAAGTGCCATCTTCCATTGGTTTCATAATTTCTCCCTCTTCATCCACGTTTTCTTTCTAGTACCAAACTTTATGTGTTTCTCTGCTTCCTGTCCACTTTCTTTTTGTCCTATTCCTTATTTTATCTTTTAAAAAACACAACTATCTACAGAAAACAGCTTTTAAAAGGCACCCATATATACACCTTATATGGACTACCCTGGTGGCTCAGATGGTAAAGCGTCTGTCTATAATGCGGGAGACCCGGGATACTAAAATGAAATATATATTACTAGTTTGCTGTGGTACAGAGTTTTCCTTAAGAGAGGAGGATGGCTCTGATGCTAGGAAAGATAGAGTAAGCAAACTACACCTGGGCTCGATCACTAAATGTACATTGAGAACTGGGGAAAAAATGTATGAAACAACTATTTTAGACTGTGAAAGTATATTACAGTAATCTATTTACATGTCTAAAATCAACAGAAAAAGTAGATGAGAGGGCTTCCCTGGTGGTCCAGTGGTTAAGAATCTGCCTTGCAATGCAGGGGACACTGGTGCAACTCCTAGTCCTGGAAGATCCCACATGTTGATGGGCAACTGAGCCTGTGCCCAACCGCAGAACCTGTGCTCTGGAGCCCACAGGCCACAACCACTGAAGCTCTAGGGTTTAGAGCCTGTTCGCCGCAACATAGGCTTCCCTGGTAGTTCAGTTGGTAAAGAATCCACCTGCAATGCAGGAGAACCTGGTTCAATTCCTGGATCAGGAAGATCTGCTAGAGAAGAGAACCTACACCCAATATTCTTGGGCTTCCCTGGTGGCTCAGCTGGTAAAGAATCTGCCTGCAATGTGGGAGACCTAGGTTTGATCCCTGGGTTGGGAAGATCCCATGGAGAAGGAAAAGGCTACCCACACCAGTATTCTGGCCTGGAGAATTCAATGGACTATATAGTCCATGAGGTCGCAGAGTCAGACATGACTGAGTGACTTGCACTCTGCAACAAGAGAAACCACTCCAGTGAGATGCCCATGTACTGCAACAAGAGAGTAGCCCCCACTCTCCACAACTCAAGAAAGCTTGCATGAAGCAATCAAGACCCAGCAGGCCAAATATATATATATATATATATCAGTCAGTTCAGTCATTCAGTCATGTCTGACTCTTTGTAACCCCATGGACTGCAGCACTCCAGGCTTCCTTGTCCATCATCAACTCCCAGATTTGCTCAAACTCATGTCCTTCAAGTTGGTGGTGCCATCCAACCATCTCATCCTCTGTTGTTCCCTTCTCCTCCCACCTTCAATCTTTTCCAGCATCAGGGTCTTTTCAAATGAGTCAGCTGTTCGCATCAGATGGTCAAAGTATTGGAGTTTCAGCATCAGTTCTTCCATTGAATTTTCACAATTGATTTCCCTTATGATTGACTGATTTGATCCCCTTGCAGTCCAAGGGACTCTCAAGAGTCTTCTCCAACACTACAGTTCAAAAACATCAATTCTTCAGTGCTCAGCTTTCTTTATAGTCCAACTCTCACATCCATACATGACTACTGGAAAAGCCATAGCTTTGACTAGATGGACCTTTGTTGGCAAAATAATGTCTCTGCTTTTTAATATGCTGTCTAGGTTGGTCATAGCTTTTCTTCCAAGGAGCAAGCACTTTATTTTTTACAGTATGAAGAGGCAGAAATAAAATAAAATAAATAAAAAATGTTTAAAGTAGATGGGAGAGAAAATAGAAGTATATAGGAGTAAAGTTTCTATGTATTCTTAAAATTTAATGAGTATAAATATGAAATAGTTTCTAATAGGTGATGCGTGTTTTGTAAACTCTAGAGCAACCTCTGAAGGGGGAAATAGTTTAAATTTCTTAAATGAATTAAAGGATACACTAGAAAATATTTACTTGAAACAAAAGGTGGTATTAAAAGAGGACCAGAGGAAAAAAATAGTCATGAGACAGAAAGAAACAACTGGAATGTGATTTGGGGAAGTGATACCAGTCCATGGCATTTTGACATGGCACGCCAAACAAACTAAGGCAGAAACCAGTTTCCTTTTTTTTTTTACCATTTATCATTTATTTATTATTACTATTTTTACTTTACAATATTGTATTGGTTTTGCCATACATCAACATGAATCCACCACGGCTGTACATGTGTTCCCCATCCTGAAGCCCCCTCCCAACTCCCTCCCCATACCATCCCTCTGGGTCATCCCAGTGGACCAGCCCCAATTATCCTGTATCCTGCATTGAACCTTGACTGGTGATTCTTTTCATATATGATATTATACATGTTTCAATGCCATTCTCCCAAATCATCCCACCCTCTCCCTCTCCCACAGAGTTCAAAAGACTGTTCTATACATCTGTGTCTCTTTTGGTCTCTTGCATACAGGGTTATCATTACTGTCTTTCTAAATTCCATATATATGCATTAGTATACCCTATTGGTGTTTTTCTTTCTGGCTTACTTCACTCTGTATAATAGGCTCCAGTTTCAATGTACATCGCAGCACTGTTTATAATAGCCAGGACATGGAAGCAACCTAGATGTCCATTAGCAGATGAATGGATAAGAAAGCTGTGGTACATATACACAATGGAGTATTACTCAGCCATTAAAAAGAATACATTTGAATCAGTCCTTTTATTTTTTTAAATTGAGATATGTCACATATGGTATCACATAAGTTTGAGGTATAGTATATGTTGATTTGATACATTTATATATTGCAGTATGATTACCAGCAGAACATCAGCTAACATCTCTACTATGTCACACATTCACAATTTCTTCTGTGGTGAAAACTATTAAAATCTCATCTCCTGGTTCCTGGGAGAAGGATGAAGGGAAGGGATAGTTAGAGAGTTTGGGATGGATGTGTACACATTGCTTTATTTAAAATGGATAACCAACAATGACCTACTGTATAGCACATGACTCTGCTCAATGTTATATGGCAGCCTGGATGGGAGGGGGGTTTGGGAGAGAATGGATACATGTATTTGGATGGTTGTGTCCCTTCCTTGTCCACCTGAGTCTATCACAACGTTGTCAATCAGCTTTACCCCAATACAAAATAAAAAGTTATTTAAAAAGAAGAGGGATAGTTATTTTAATAAAAATAAAATAGCAAAAAAAATCTTTCTTGAATTACTATACATCAGTTAAAATTTATGGTAAAAATTTCACATGAAGTGAAAAGAGAAAGAGTTGGAAATGGCTTCTTTTTTAAATAGAAGAACTAAACTGCAAAAGATCTGGTAGTTCTTCACATGGCAATAGTTGTAAAACTATGAATAGAGTTAAAATTCTATTTAAAAACAGATAGCCAACAAGGACTTACTGTATAACACATGGAAATCTGCTCAGTGTTATGTGGCAGCCTGGATGGGAGAGGGGTTTGGAGGAGAATGGATACATGTATATGTACACCTGAGAACCTTCGCTGTTACCTGAAACTATCACAACGTTGTTAATTGGCTATACTCCAATACAAAATAAAAGTTAAAAAAATAAAATAAAATTTGAGTCCATTAAAAAAAACCTCATCTCATAAACAACTTTGAAGTTTATAAAACAGCATTTTTTACTATAATCACTGTGCTATGCATTAGTTCTCCAGAACTTACTTATCTGTAGTATTTATCTACACCTGCTAGTTTGTGCCCTTGAACAACATCACTCTAATTCTTCCTTTCCCAAACTGCTGGCAACAAACCATTCTAATTTTTATTTTCATATATTTGGCTTTTTAAGATTCCACATACACATGACATCATACAGTGTTTATCTATTGTTGACTGACTTATCTCAGTTTAATGTCCTCAAGGTCCAACTGTGTTATCACAGACACAGGATTTTCTTCTTTTCCACGGCCATATAGTATTCCATCATGTGTGTGTGTGTGTGTGTGTGTGTGTGTGTTGTTTAGTCATGAAGTCACGTCCAGCTCTTTTGCGAGCTTGTGGACTCCAGCTTGTCAGGCTCTTTGTCCATGGGATTTCCCAGTCAAGAATACTGGAGTGGTATGTGTGTGCCACTTTTTAAAAATCCATTCATCCATTGACAGCACTTCGTTTCCATATCTTGCCTATTTTGATAATGCAGAATAAATGTGAGAGTACACTTTATCTCCTCAATATACTATTTTAATTTCCCCAGATATAATACCAGAAGTGGGACTGTGAATCATATGATAATTCTTTTTTTGATTGAGGAACCCTACTGTTTTTCACAAAGGTGACACCAATTAACATTCCCACCAACAGTGTGAACGGCTCCCTTTCCTCCACCATCTGCAGTGACTTGTTATGTCGTCTCTTCTTGATAATAGTTGCTGCATGTGAAGTGAGGTAGTAGCTCATTGTGGGTTTGATTTTTATTTCCCCAGTGATTAGTGATGATGAGCATTGTTTCATGTATTTTTTGGCCATCTGCATGACTTTTTGGAAGGAATTCTGCTTTGTTCTTCTACTTCATGGTGCTTTATTATTGTTAGTATTGAGTTGTCTGAGGTGTTTCATGTATTTTAACTCCTTCTCTGATGTGCTATTTGCAAATATTTTCTCTCATTCCATAGTTGTCTTTTCATTTTGTTGATAGTTTCAGGCCAGTTTTCTTTGGGATGTGGATGCAAAAATCCCCAGTAAAATACTAGCGAATTAAATATACCAACTATGAAATGATTATTATATAAACACAACCAAGTGTTATTAATCCCAGAAATACAAAATTGATTTAGCTAACATAATTAATACTATATCAATAGATAGATAACTCAAAACTACTAAATTATGTCAATAGAAAAAAATTATTTCTTCACATGAAAAACCCCTGCATGGTAAAAATGCTCAATAAATACACAACAGAAGGGGACTTCACCCTGATAAAGAGCACGTATACCTCTTCACTTTGTTGATTGTTTCCTTTGCTGTGTAGAAGCTTTTGAGTGTGGTGTAGTCCCAATTTTCTATCTTAGTTTTATCACCTGTGATTTTTGTGTCTTCTGTGAAATCATGGCCAAGACCAGGCAAAACCAATACAATATTGTAAAGTAATTAACCTCCAATTAAAATAAATAAATTTATATTAAAAAAAATAAATAAAAAGTTTTCCCCTGATTTCTTTGAGATATTTTATGACACAATTCTGTTTGTCTTGCTAACAAATAAAATATTATTTGGCCTTTAAATGAAAGCAAACCCTGTCATTTGAACAATATGGATAAGCATACAGATATTAAGATACTAAACAAGTAGAATAATCCAGTTACAGAAGGACAAATACTGCACAATTCCAATTATCTGAGGTCCTAAAATAGTCAAAATCATAGAAGCAGAGAGTAGAAGGAATGGTAGTTGTCAGAGGCTGTGGGAGGGGGGAATTGTTCTTCAATAGGTATAGGTTTATTTTTTTCAAAATAAATAAGGCTATAGTTAACACTACGGTATTATACATTTTAAAATATGTTGAAGGGGAATTTCCAGGAAGTATGGTGGATAAGAATCCACTTGCCAGTGCATGGGACACGGGTTCAATCTGTGGTCTGGGAAGACTCACATGCCTTGGAGCAACTAAGCCTGTGTGCCATAACTACAGAAGCCCAGGCACTCTAGGGCCAAGAGCTACAATTACTAAGCCCATGTGCTGCAACTGCTGAAGCCCATACACCTAGAGTCTGTGCTCTACAAGAGAAGCCACTGCAATGAGAAGCCTCTGCACCACAGTGAAGAGTAGCCCCCACTGGCTGCAACTAGAGAAAGCCCACGTACAGCAGTGAAGACCTACTGCAACCTATGTATCTATATATATGTTGAAAGGATGGATTTTGTATGAGATGTTCATTAAAAAAACTACAAAAGAGCATATGGAAATTTTAGGAGATGGTCTATTGGATCAGTGCTTTAAGGTACTGGCAGTATCGTATGTATATGCATGTATACAATCTCAACAAAACATATACACTAAATGCGTACAGTTTTGTGTATCAGTAAAGCTAGAAAAGAGCATACATGAAAAACCTCTATGATCACTTTTGAGCTTTGTTTATCTTTTTGTTCATGGTGTAGGGTGGAGGTCCAGAAAACTTTTTGTGTTCATTTATTTGTTCAAGCATCATTTCTTAAAGGCTTCCTTTCCCCCACTGAATTTTTCTTGTCTCCTTGGTTAAAAATCAACTGACCATAACTTTAGGGTTTACTTTTCTGATCGCAATTTTATCCTTTCAAACTAGTGTTAGATGTTTAATATTTGTATACATGGTGTATACATGAGTGTCTTTTGAAAATTGTTTCTGTAAATGAATGCCACAATTAAAAATTTCAAAGGAAAAATAAAGAACAGAACACATGCAGACAAAGAGAAAGCAGAGTAGCTCATAAAGTCTGGTAACAAGAGAGAAATGAAATGAAGAAGAAGAAATTAAAGATATTCATAGAAGCCAAGTCTTTCAAGAGATATGAGGAAATGAGATTCCTTGTAAAAATGAAAGGTTTGGCTTTGAGGCAGGAGAAGGCCATGCTGTGCACAAGGAAAAATACAGAGTTTGGGGATAAAGATACAGGGGAATAAAAGGCAAGATCTCCAGTGTTATTTGTCCCTTAACTGACGTAAGTAACAGGGTTCCCAGCAGAAAGACACATATGAGAGACAGTGCTGTAAGTTTGAGGAGAGAGGACTGGGTACAAAAATTGAATGACTGGTCCCCACCCCACACACACCCTTAAAGACACAGCATATATCAACCTGCTAATATAGTACAACTGTCAGGGAATTCCAAGGATTCACTTGGTAGTTACTGTAGGGTAAGGGAGTTACTTATGCACTGGTCATAGTAAACACCTTCTTCCAACAACACAAGATAAGACTCCACACATGGACATCACCAGATGGTCAACACCGAAATCAGATTGATTATATTCTATGCAGCCAAAGATGGAGAAGCTCTATACTGCCAACAAAAACAAGACCAGGAACTGACTGTGGCTCAGATCATGAACTCCTTATTACCAAAT
>SJYW01029920.1:217996-237184 GCA_006410735.1 Raphicerus campestris | reverse complement strand
ACACAGAGGCAACCTGGTCCCAGGGCAGAGCCTGGGTGGGGTGGAGCAGCCATTATTGACACTTACTCAGGCGACACCTCAGAAACCTTCCAGATCCCTGACAGCAGCCGCTCCCGACAGCTATCCACCTGATACCTGCTGAGAGTCCCCACAGGCCAAGGCAGCCCTGTGGAATCTACAACAGAATGGGGGTGGCAGAGGGTAAAAGCCCACTAGAAAAGCCAAATGTACATTAAGGGCTGAGGATTTACTGCTTAAATAGGCCAGTACGTAGATTATAAGAGGAAAAGAAACTGTAACAGCTACTACAGAAGAAACGGAGCATAAACACGAAGATTTAAAATACAACATCAAAAATACAAAACGTGGATGAGGGGGGTTTTTTTAAGGCAGAACTTTTAGAATGTGTCTGAACTTAAATGACTGCCAGTTTAAAACAAGTGTGAGTCTGTGCCCACTTCAGTTCAGTTCAGTCGCTCCGTCGTGTCCGACTCTTTGCGACCCCATGAATCGCAGCACGCCAGGCCTCCTTGTCCATCACCAACTCCCGGAGTCCACCCAAACTCACATCCATCGAANCTCCGTCGTGTCCGACTCTTTGCGACACCATGAATCGCAGCACGCCAGGCCTCCTTGTCCATCACCAACTCCCGGAGTCCACCCAAACTCACATCCATCGAATCAGTGATGCCATCCATCCATCTCATCCTCTGTCATCCCCTTCTCCTCCTGCCCCCAGTCCCTCCCAGCATCAGAGTCTTTTCCAGTGAGTCAACTCTTCACATCAGGTGGCCAAAGTATTGGAGTTTCAGCTTCAGCATCAGTCCTTCCAATGAACACCCAGGACTGATCTCCTTTAGGATGAACTGGTTGGATCTCCTTGCAGTTCAAGAGACTCTCAAGAATCTTCTCCAACACCACAGTTCAAAAGCATCAATTCTTCAGTGCTCAGCTTTCTTCACAGTCCAACTCTCACATCCATGCATGTCCCCTGGAAAAACCATAGCCTTTACTAGATGGACGTTTGTTGGCAAAGTAAAGTTTCTGGTTTTTAATATGCTATCTAGGTTGGTCATAACTTTCCTTCCAAGGAGTAAAGTCTTTTTATTTCATGGCTGCAGTCACCATCTGCAGTGATTTTGGAGCCCCCAAAAAATAAAGTTTGACACTGTTTCCACAGTCGTGTCCAACTCTTTGCAACACCATGGACTGTAGCCCACCAGGCTCTTCTGTCCATGGAATTTCCCAGGTAAAAATTTTTCCCAGGAATGGGTTGCCATTTCCTGCTCCAGGGGATCTTCTCAACTCAGGGACTGAACCTGCCTCTCCTGCATCTCCTGCATTGGCAAGCAGATTCTTTACTGCGGAGCCATCTTGGAAGCCCTTAAAACAAGTAGATAAAGTCATACATTAATTTGGCCACCTGATGAACAAGAGCTGACTCACTGGAAAAGACCGTGCTGCTGGGAAAGATTGAAGACAGGAGGACAAGGGGATGACAGAGGATGAGATGGTTGGATCTCTGACTCAATGGATCACTGACTCAATGGACATGACTCAATGGACTGACTCAATGGACATGAGTTTGAGCAAGCTCTGGGAGTTGGTGATGGACAGGGAAGCCTGGTGTGCTCCAGTCCATGGGGTCGCAAAGAGTCGGACATGACTGAGCGACTGAACAACAACTATAAAATTAACCAAGGAGATGATATAGATCTGGACACTAAAAACAAGAATTTGATGAAAGAACTTGAAGAGGGTGCAAATAAATGGAAAAATAACCCGTATTCATGGACTGGAAAATTAGTATTGTCAAAATGCACATACTATGCAAAGTCATCTATAGATTGGTTGGTG
The DNA here is from genome assembly GCA_006410735.1 of Raphicerus campestris. NCBI lineage: Eukaryota > Metazoa > Chordata > Mammalia > Artiodactyla > Bovidae > Raphicerus > Raphicerus campestris. The sequence goes on along the minus strand of SJYW01029920.1, from coordinate 235,327 downwards.
GTATAGTGGTATAGATTGGTGGTGGTATAGTCACTAAGTTGTGTCTGATTCTTGTGACCCCACCGACTGTAGCCCTCCAAGCTCCTCTGTCCATGGCTTTCTCCAGGCAATAATACTGGAGTGGATTGCCATTTCCTTCTCTAGGATTCCAATTCAGGAGTCGAAACTGGGTCTCCTGCACTGCAGGTAGATTCTTTACCAACTGAGCTACAAGGGAAGCCCCATCTACAATTTTGCCATCCCTATTAAAATTCCAATGAAATTTTTCACAGAAATAGAAAAAACTATCCTAAAATCTATATGAAATCACAAATGACCCCCAAAAGCAAAGTCAATACTGACAAAGAACCAATTTAGAAACATCCTGCTTTCTGATTTCAAACTATACTACAAAACAATAGGGATCAAAATGGTATGGTACTGACATTAAGAAAGATACATAAACCAACAGAAAGAACCAAGATTCATGGAAAGAAGATTCAAGAAATTAACCCTTGATATATATTATTTGATAAAGAAACAAATAATATTAAAGAGGGGACAATAAAATTTTTCAATAATAATGTTGGGAAAATGAAATGATAACAGGCAGGATTATTAATCTGCACTCTACTGACAATATTCCAAAAAATTCACTCAAAATGGGTTAAAGACTTAAACATTAGCCCTGAAACACTAAAAATCCTAGGAAAAAACTCCCTGACATCAGGCTTAACAATGAGTTTTTTTATATAATAGCTACCCAAACAGGCATGAAGGTATATCTCATTGTGGTTTTGATTTGTAGTTCCTTGATAATTAGTGAAATTAAGCACATTTTCATAGTCTTGTTAACAATTTCCATGTCTTCTATGGAGGAATACCTATTGAATTCCTTTGCCATTTTTGAGTAGGTTATTTGTGAGTTTTCTCTTTCAGTTGCAGCAGTCCCCTGTATGTTTTGGATATTAAATCTATCAGATAAGAGGCTAGCAAATATTTTTTCCATTCTGTAGGTTTCCATTTCTTGTTGTTGATCATTTGCTTTGCTATGAAGAAGTATTCTGAACATTGACATTGGCCACAAAAGCACAGTCAATGAAAGTAAAATAAAGAATTGGGGATTATGTCCATCTATAATGCTTCTTCTTAGCTATAAGAAGCTTTTTGCTTATGTTTAGTTCAAAATCTTTAGTTATAAGTCTCCCTTTTCTTCACCAAATTTTCTATTCTCAACAACTGTCATAATCCCATTTCCTCACAGAAACTGAAAAAAAACCTATTACCCTATGTGCATCTAAGCTGATCAATTAGCATTTTATTATGAATCATTGTAAAGGGTTCAGTCATAAGACTGGTCAACATGAACACTCTGATATAGTTGACAAATTACATTCAGGGTGATATATTCAGCATTCTCAATTTTCACCTGGAAGGTTAAATATGTTAGGCTTATAGGTAGGGGATAAAGGTTACTTAGAGTCTCCCATTTCACCTATGAAAGACTTGAGTATCTGGCTGCCATGCTTGTGTCTTAATTTAGGATGGACAGTGCCAGGCACAGGACTAGCCAAAACACTCACACCAGAAATTATGACACTTGAGGTCTATAGATTAATTTCCTTATATGATTTCAAATATTACCTGTAAAGAGTCTTTTCACAAGATCAAATGGCCAATTTATAGCCATGATTATTTCTTAATGCAATTCAGGGTCACTTCACTAAGCACCCAGGTTTTATAGAAATGCCTTCTAATTACAGTGAGACACGTGAGGCACGCAAGGTACGACTTCCCAGCTGGCACCTGGGAACCTGCCTGCCAGTTCAGAAGACTTAAGAGGCACCACTTTGATCCCTGGGTTGGGAAAATCCCTTAGAGGAGGAAATGGCAAACCCACTTCAGTATTCTTGCCTGGAGAATCCCATGGGCAGAGGAGCCTGGTGGGCTACAGTCCACCGGGTCACACAGAGTCAGACACGACTGAAGCAACTTAGCACACACACGTGCATGTGAGGCACAGCAACCAAGGTGGGAACCCACAAGATTTCGTCTCACTGATTCCAGGGGGATCTTAACACAGAAGCCACAGCAAAGGCCGGCAATGCTGTTCTCTATATCTGTGTCTTGGAATAGGCTGAAACTCCTGTCTTGAAGCAACTTCCTCTTGCTTCCGATAAGTAACTCTTCCTCATATTTCTAGATTAAATGTTACGATACCTCCCCTCTAAACACTGTTCTGAAACATCCCCCAGATCTTGTGGAGATGACATTTCTATGTCCAGTACACAGAGCTCTGTGGCAACAAAATGACATCATCACAATGAGCTTATCCTAAATTTCCATCTACAGCTCCCTGGGAACCAAGGCAACCCTGCACAGTGTAAATTGGATATGCGAGGAATTCAAAAATATTTCTTTATGAAGCAATCATAAACTGTGGGCAGCAGTGATCTGGAGAAGCTCACCTGTCTGAGAGATGGCCATATATGAAGCTTCCCACCAGCATTCCAGCCATGAATAGGGACTGAACCATTGATTTCTGTGACTGATGATCACATACCAGGTCCCACTGGAAGAGAAGGAAATCAGCCCAGAGGAGCTTCACATGCTTGCATGCCCAGTCATGGACTGAGCAACCCCATGGACTGTAGCCAGCCAGGCTCCTCTGGGAGAATTTTCCAGGCAAGAATACTGGAGTGGGTTAGCCATTTCCTACTCAAAGGGGTCTCCCTGACCCAGGGATTGAACCTACATCTCTTCTGTCTTCTGCATTGGCAGGCAGATTCTCTACCACTGCCCCACCCGGGAAGCCCTGCGGTGTTTCACAGACTCTTGTGCTGCTGCTGCTGCTAAGTCGCTTCAATCGTGTCCGACTCTGTGCGACCCCATAGACAGCAGCCCACCGGGCTCTCCTCTCCCTGGGATTCTCCAGGCAAGAATACTGGAGGGGGTTGCCATTTCCCTCTCCAATGCATGAAAGTGAAAAGTGAAAGTGAAGTCACTCAGTCGTGTCCGACTCTTAGCGACCCCATGGACTGCAGCCCACCAGGCTCCTCCGCCCATTGGCTTTTCCAGGCAAGAGTACTGGGGTAGGGTGCCATTGCCTTCCCCACAGAATCTTATAATCCCTCAATAATCATCACTCTGATAACCCTCAGTGAACACACTCTCTGGTTTCCTTTACCACATTTACTCATCTGTATCATTCAAGTCACTCAAGCATGGTATTCTCTGGAAATCTTCAAATAAACCTTCTAGATTACATAAAGATCAATCTTTCTATTCACTTAGCACAGCGTACCTCAGTGGTTCTCAAACGTTGCCACACATTGTAAACACTGAGAGGGGGGAGCAGGTTTAATATACTGATGCCTGAATTTTACACTTAGAGTGAAATACACTCTGATTTGTTTCCCTGACAAGTAGCCAAAGTATTTTTTTACTTAATGCAAATGTTTCCAATTTGCAACTAGGCTGAGAACAAGTGACTAAGAATAATTTTTCACACATTGTATCAGGTACTTCCTTGCCTGATCATCTATCTTCACACTTGGTTTAAAGCTCTTCAGTACTAAAATTCATGTCTAGTTGGTTGATTTCACTGGTTTCCATTGAAATGTAAGTGCTTGGCAGTTAAAAAGATAAACAATCACCATTTGCTAAAAGATTGAAGGAGAGTTACTATCTACTCAGTAACTGAAGATTTGAGCCATGCTTATGAGAGGGTAACAGGCAGGAAGGCCAGGGGTCTCCAAACGGAGGAAATAGGCTGCAGGTGTCGGACATTTTTTTTATCTCTCTTAAGCAGCAGGAGGAAGCAAACTAGTGATATATTTTTTCCCCTTCTCTATACAAATTTAAAAAGAGGTTTCTCTTAAAATACTGTGTTGTCATAATGACACCTGGTTCCACCTGAAGTTAACTTTTCTCAAATCTTAAGCTAACCAACGTATTTTCCTTATGGGAATGTTTGTCTTAAGCTATGTTAATGTACTATGCATTTACCTTGGACTCTATCTTCCAGTCTGTTCCGCCTAGAAGCTCAGATTTAGGCTCAGAATCGACTTGACAAACCAGTATGTTATACTCAAACCAATGTTATATTCAGACATTGTTCTCCTAGTCTATGTAAATGAAACTTTTTGTATAATCTAATCTGCCCTTCTCCAAGATTCAAGTCAATCATTTCATGGCCCAGGATGACTCACCTGGTGCCAAGATGATCTCAAAATGCATCTCGTGGGTGAGGGGCCTGGTGCCATTCTCTGATTTTTAAGACATTTTCTTTCTTTCATTAACAGACTGCTAGTAACTATATAACATCCAGTTAAAGACTAGCAGAGGGGTACTCTTTCTGCCCCCTTCTGATGTCTATGTCAGACGCTTTCTCTATCCCTTTTATACTTTAATAAAACTCTATTACACAAAAGCTCTGAGCAATCAAGCCTCATCTCTGGCCCCGGACTGAATTCTTCTCCAGAGACCAAGAACCCCAGCATCTTTCGTGGCTCAGCAACAACCTTTCACTTATTTCATGTTTTTCTAAACACCCAGACTTTTTTTTTCTAAAAGACCCAGAGTAGACTCCGGGAGTTGGTGATGGACAGGGAGGCCTGGCGTGCTGCGGTTCATGGGGTCGCAAAGAGTTGGACACGACTGAGCCTCTGAACTGAACTGACTGAAACACCCAGACCATGTACCGACAAGAGGCAAGTGGGGCCTTTACCTCAGTCACAATGGTGGAGGAGAACAGACTGTGGTCAAACACCCAGCCGTCCATACCGGGCTCCGTGTCCAGGTCAGTCATGTTGGGAAGGAAGGTCCCATTCAGGTGAAGGAGCTGCCACTGGGGATGGAGGAAGCGATGACATTTCTCTGGCTTGAAGTTTGAATCCAATGGGATGGAGATTCTCAGCAGGACATCAGGGCTGAGGATCGCAGTGTCATTACCAGAGACAGTGGCATTATCAAGAATGTGGACCCAGCAGCGATGATCAGGAACGCCTGCAGTGAAATTCTCCAACAGTGAGTGACAGACTGCTATCATGTAAAAAGGAAAAGTTAAAGCCATATGAAGTATCTGGAATTTCCCCAGGCCACCAACTTTATCCAGAAGCTCCTCAAAGGCCATTCTGGACAGGTAATCCTCAAGACAACACACAATGACTTTAAGAATATAAGTTCAATGGAAGAAAAAATTTCCTTTCATGAATTCACACTGAGCCTATATAATATCACAACAGTTTCTCATAAATGGGTACCATCCCCTCACTACTGCAGTAAGGAAGTAGAGACCATTTCCCCAGTCCTTCTCAAATCACAAGGCATCTTTTATTTTAGTAAAGTCATAGAGAGAACAATTTACCAAAAATACTTCCAACTGTTGCCAGTGAACTCTCTTTAAAGGTTTACTCTTTGAACCTGCTTATCCTCACTCTGTAAAACCAGCATTGGACTTTGGCATGTACATAGTATCTAAATAATATTTTAAAAGCCTGCTACGCAGCTTTCAATCATCTCCAGAAGATGGAATTTGAGAGACACAGAAGTGAACTGCTCTCTGACGTTTTTTCCTCTGAGAAGAACAGAAAACAAGTACTTCTTATTTAGTACTGAATTTAGGTTAAAATCATTTTTAAAAATGTAATCCTTTTCCATCAACAGATGAATGGATCAGAAAGCTGTGGTACATATACACAATGGAGTATTACTCAGCCCTTAAAAAGAATAAGTTTNTCTTTGTATATCCTTGAATATTCCCATCAAAAACATGTTAGTAAACAATGATGAAGGTAAGTTATAATGGTGTTTGTATGTACATCCATGAGTGTGTTTTAACTCTAAACTGGATGGAAATGCAGTTCTAAAAATAAAATAGGAAGGAGGAAGGGGAGGAGAAGAATTGTGGAAATTAGATACAAGCAGACAGAGAGAGGGCTTCTCTGGTAGCTCAGCTGGTAAAGAACCCTCCTGCAATGTAGGAGACCCTGGTCCAGTTCCTGGATCTGGAAGATCCCCTGGAAAAGGGTCAGGCTACCCACTCCAATATTCTTGGGCTTCCCTGGTGACTCAGACAGTAAAGAATTCACCTGCGATGCAGGACACCCAGGTTCCATCCCTGGGTTGGGAAGATCCCCTGGAGGAGGGCATGGCAACCCACTGCAGTATTCTTGCCTGGAGAATCCTCATGGATAGAGGAGCCTGGCAAGCTACAGTCCATGGGCTTAAAAAGAGTTGGACATGACTGAGCAACGAAGCACAGCATAGTACATCACAGACAGAGAGAGCGTCCCTGCTTTCAGAAATGCCATTCATAACCAGCAATACAACCTCTTCACACATCTCTCCACAATGTCCCCACCACCACCACCAGACTCCCTCCGTCCTCCCCTGGATCCTAGAAGGGAAGCTTTTTCACCCTGACTTCTGAGTGAGCAAAAGTCATATTTATACCAAGTCCAAGCTTAAATACAAGGAGGTGTTGACTCAAGTAGTACAACTTTATTCCGAAAGCCAGATGACCAAGAAGATGGCAGACTAATGTCTCAAAATAACCATCTTATGACGTCTGGATGCTAGGTTCTTTTACAGAACAGAGTGGGGGTCTGTAAAAAAGACCATCAATATAGCAAATATCTCCTAGAATGGCAAGCCTCAGGCAGGGAATTGTTAATGTCTTTCTTCCTGTAGCTACACACAAGGGACAGGGTTCTAAACAAAGGCACTTTGGTTTAACATTCAGACAGAGGGTCAGGGTTCCCCAGGCAGGCTACTGTGTATAAACAGTATTCTTTTAGTAAACAAAAGCAAGGGGAAGCAAAGCTTAAAGTAACAGATCCAAACTAGAGTCATAATTGGCTCTTCCATGTAACAATATCAGGGCTCTAGTTTCCTAAGAGGTCCAAGGAGAATGTGGCTGTGAACAGGCTGAGGGAGGGGATGGTGGTGTACCCTTGGCTAACCACCCACCTATTGAGCAAAGCAGGTGGATTGATTGCCCAATGGCCCTGGCCACACGCCCCTCACGGAGAAAGACAAGGACTCACTATGCTGTCACTACCCACTCCCCCCATACCTGAGATGGAGCAGTAGAGGCTGTCAACTTCCAGACCACATCCCGTTGGCCTTTACCATTTCAGTGGCTGACAACCAGACTTCCTTGAGAAGTGAAATATTTCTTGCCATTTCAGTAAACAAGGATGCCATAGTCATCAGAGTTACAGCCCTCCAACGTGAGCCTGTGAGCCCCAAGGTAACACAGGAGAGAGAAGAATACCTGCTATCTAGCAGCCATCAGACTACAGCCACTCCCCATGGGCAGCCCAAAGGAAAGGAAGCTCAGAATGTGAAAGCACGATGCTGGCCCCAGAGAACTGAGGTGCATATGAAAGAAATTATTTCAGTGAGTCCAAACTCTTGCATCTTCCCATACATAGAAAAGCACTAAATTCCTTTTACTTGGGATATCTGGCTTTCTTTAATTAACAATAATCTTTTGGTTTTCAGACTACCTGCCCTTTGTTGCAAAATTTCTCTACAACCTGGCTCCTCCCCTCACCTCCTCGGAGCAGTTCTCTCAAGGTTACTTGGGATGCTGCCTCCTGGACTTGAAAAATTCCCACTGAATAAAAAACTTTTAGGTTGTGAATATTTTTTAGTGTTGACATCCTAATGTCGAGCACCTGCATCTCTTCGCCAATGGTCTTTCTTGGTCACTAGATTCTGCTCTGCCCTGAAGAACCTAGGTTAAAATTTTAAGTCTCCTTTGTGTTAAAACCCCGGAGGCAGGCCATGCCTCATGGAAAATAGCTTTCCCCTTATCTGGTGACTCAGAGCCTCCTGATCCTTGACAAAGCCCCACTATAGTAGTAAGTGTGAGTTTTTCTATTAGTTCTTAACTGATGACTTATAACCTAGTTTTCTGGCCTTGCAAAGAGACCCCCTCTCAACGATGTATTTTCTGTCAGACTTTTCCGGGTAATTGTTCTTCTAAGGACTGGCCAACCGCCGCAGGGTGGTCAGCCAGCCGTTTCGACTTAATTACCTGCAGACCTATCCCACCAATCAAACGTCCTCACCCCACCTGCACCTGCCTATGGCCCCCTATCACATTGTTCCCAACATCCTGACCCCACTCCCACCTGCCTGTGATTTTTTCGGTATAAAAACCCTTCGCGACCAGTGTTCGGGGTTCACTCCTCCCGAGGAGACTGAACCCCGGCGCGCCGGCCTAATAAATCCTCTTGCCTATTGCATCGAATTCGAGTCACTGTGGTCTTTGGAGCGACAGATCCTGAGAAAAGGCTGCGAGGTCTTACAGCCAAGTATATCAGGCTGGAAGTGCAAGATAATTAACCACTGTACAACAGCCCTCAATCCATGGCTGCCCAGAGTTTAAGTAAAAATCCTCCAGCTCCCCCAGCCAGGACGAGGGGTGTGCTCCATCCTGTCTCCCTCAGCTCCCCAGTGAGGTCCAGCTCCAGTTGTCCACAGGGGCATCTGGCTTGATGATGCATCCTTTATCGTCCCCCTTTCCCTTCCCTTCCCTATGCCACTTCCCCACTGCCCTGCTTGGGCAGGGTGTCTTGGGATCAGTTCCTGAATAAACCACTTGCACTCAAACCTTCATCTTAGGATCAACATGCTTACTTAGGTGTGTGCATGCATGCTACATCCCAATCCCCAGAACCTGTTAATATGTTGCTGTAACTGTAACCAGGAAGGGTTAATTTTGAATTTACACTGGATCTGCTTCTGTGACTTTAAGCCTTATCTTGCCACTTTTGTAGGCATACCTAATGGCCTGCCTTTGATGCTTTAGAACTGCGATGTTGGAGAAGGCTCTTGAGAGTCCCTTGGACAGCAAGGAGAGCAAACCAGTCAATCCTAAAGGAAATCAATCCTGAATATTCTTAGGAAGGACTGATGCTGAAGCTGAAGCTCCAATACTTTGGCCACCTGATGCAAAGGGCTGACTCATTAGAAAAGACCCTGATGCTGGGAAAGATTGAAGGCAGGATGAAAAGGGGACAAGAGAGGATGAAATGGTTGGATGGCATCACCGAATTGATGGACATGAGTTTGAGCAAGCTTCAGGAGATGGTGAAGGACAGGGAAGCCTGGCGTGCTGTAGTCCAAGGGGTCACAAAGAGTCCAATGAGACTGAGCGACTGAACAACAAGTAATGGCCTGCCTCAGGGAGATGACCTGACCCCGCCCACTTGTGAAGGACTGTGACTTTCTTGAACTCTGTGCCCCTCGTCTTCTGCTTACCTGAGCAGCCCAGAAACTCACATTTGGGGAGGCCTGAATCACAGATAGATGTGACATCTTTGTTTGTTGATATGACAAGAGATATTCCATTCCACACCCATGAAATGACTGTAAGGAAGTGAAATTAACACATCCCCCTACCTGAGGCTTGCCATTCTAGGAGAAATTTGCAGGAATTAAATGGTCTTTTTACTTTGTTTCCTCACCTCCCCCCATCTCTGATCCATAAAAGAATCTGACATCCAGGCCCTAACAAGATGGTTATTTTAAAGCACTAGCCTGCCACCTTCTCTGTCAGCCGGCTCCCAAATAAAGTCCCTTCCCAGTCCAACACCTCATCTCAGATTCACTGATTTATCGTGCAACCAGCAGAGCAAGTTTGGACTCAGTAACATAACTGGACGTGAGCTTCACCTGCTTGCCACTCAGAAGGCAATGAAGAGGCAAACCTGGTAGAAAGGAAAGTTTGCTTTACTTTGGATACAGGCAACCAGGGGTGGGAAGGGGGCAGACTTCTGCCCAAAGGCCAACTCCCCTCCTGCCCACAACCAGTGGACATCAGCTCTTACAGGCAGAGGGAAGAAGTTAAATGCAGAAACAGCACAGTCTGCTCTGCCAGTCATGTTGAAGCTGGTTATCAGTGGTATGACCAGGGTCATCTTGATTGTTTCAAGTACAGTTCAGCTTCAGTTCTAGGGTCAGTTTGTTCCCATTTCTTTGAGGCCAGTTCTCAGAATTTGAGGCAGCTCGTGTCATGGCTAGAACCTGGTCGTGATTAACTTCTTCCACCTGATGGGGGTTTCAGTATCTACAAGACAGCTCACAGGATATGGCTCAGAATATTATCTATAGCCTCTGAGAAGGAACGAAAGGGCCTTGATTAAACTATATTTAGTTTAGGATGATTTCCCTTTGTTTCTTCATTTTCTCACTTCTCTGATTAAATTTATTCTTTGGCTAAAGTTTTTCCACAGACAAAAGGCAGGCAGAGGACATGAAGGGATTGGGGGGGGAGGGCCACAGGGCCCTGCTCCGTTTCATGGCAAAAGAGAATTTTGCCAGTCTGGAGATGGGGAGATTATCCCTGATGAACTGTGTGGGCTCAACATAATCACGAGGGTCCTTATAAGAAGCTGGCATTTGAGTCAGAGAAGATGTTGTCATGGAAACAGGGGTCAGAGCAATGCAAGTGATGGAGAGGGACCACAAGCCAGGGAATGTGGCAGCTTAGAGAAGATGGAAGAGACAAGGAAACAGATTCTCCTCTAGACCTCCAAAAAGCATGCAGCCCAGCTGACACCTTGATTTAAGCCTGTGAGAGTTGGACTGTGAAGAAGGCTGAGAGCTGAAGAATTGATGCTTTTGAACTGTGGTGCTGGAGAAGACTCTTGAGAGTCCCTTGGACTGAAAGGAGATCCAACCAGTCCATTCTGAAGGAGATCAACCCTGGGATTTCTTTGGAAGGAATGATGCTAAAGCTGAAACTCCAGTACTTTGGCCACCTCATGCGAAGAGTTGCCTCATTGGAAAAGACCCTGATGCTGGGAGCGACTGGGGGCAGGAGGAGAAGGGGACGACCAAGGATGAGATGGCTGGATGGCATCACGGACTCGATGGACGTGAGTCTGAGTGAACTCCGAGAGATGGTAATGAACAGGGAGGCCTGGCGTGCTGCGATTCATGGGGTTGCAAAGAGTCGGACACGACTGAGCGACTGAACTGAACTGAGACCCACTGTGGACTTCTGACCTCCAGATAATAAATTCATGCTGCTTTAAGCCTCTAAGTTTGAGTAGTTTGTTGCAGCACAATAGGAAACACGCAGTAATCAATCAGCCACTCTTTCCCTTATAACCCAAGCATCATGCGGGAATCCTTCCCAACATGCACTAATCGACAGGAACTGGTACCCAAGGTATTACCCAAGTGTCATCCCTGTGCCATGTACATCTGCTCTCTGGACTCAGAACCTTTGGACACATCAGAAGAACCCTCTCCCTTGGGCAGGTCCAACCTTCACTTGCCTGTGTCCCTAGGGTCCACCACATTACCCAGTCAGGGGCCCCACTTCCCTGACTGTCTGTGCGCAAGGGGCTTCCTGGAAAAATGACAGAGAAAGAACCAGTTATGATGGAGGGAGAGTGGGGAAGAGGGTGAGCTGCCTGGGAAGCTCCTAGACTCGTGACGCAGCCATCGGGTGTTAGATGCTGCCACGTTTGTCTCAGGGACATTCTAACACAGCCTGAGACAAGCCACTAAACAGTCTATGTCTTTACTAGCAAGTAATGTGGGGGCTTCCCTGGAGGTCCAATGGCTAAGACCCTGCACTCTCAGGGCAAGGGGCTTAGGTTCGATCCCTGGTCAGGGAACTAGATCTCACATGCTGCAACTAAAGATCCTGCATGCCACAAAAAAGTCCCAGTACAGTTAAATAAATAAATAATATTTTTTAAAGACTCAAAGCCTTTTTTAATTTATTTATTTTAATTGGAGGCTAATTACTTTACAATATTGTAGTGGTTTTTGCCACACATTGACATGAATCAGCCATGGGTGTACATGTGTTCCCCATCCTGAATCCCCCTTCCACCTCCCTCCCATCCCATGGGAAACAAACACCCTGATGCCTTCTCTACCCCGACCCGTGCCCAGGTGGGGATTGGGGATGAAGAAGGGCTCAGGGACGCCTGCTGCATTATAACTCGTCGGTGTTCAGGAACTGTTAGACGATAACTTCTATTTTCCCCCAGTCGATTGACCAAGCCCCCGGCTGCCTTATCACCCTTTTCTCCCAAAGGCTGACGCGGTGCGGACGGAGGGCGGCGGTCACTCTGGCTTTCCTGAGCGGGCAGAAGCAGCATTCCCGCCTCGGTTCCCTCTCTCGGCCACATGGCGTCGCTGTGGAGCCAGCCCGGGGCGGTTCCGAATGCGGGCGGGGCTGCGGGCTCGGAGCTCAGGCTGAAGCAAAGCGCCCTCCCCAGCGAGCGCCCCAACGTAGGCAGCAAGGTTGCCGTTCTCACCGCTGAGTCTCTGCGATTCCACAAGCGGGTGCTCTCTGGGGCCCCAAGGCCAGCCGTGGGTCAGCTGCGGTCGCTGTGAACCCTCAGACTCCGCCCCCTCTCCTTGGGCGACGTGCCCCCATGCCCTCCAAGAGAGGTGCCTGCCTCCAGGATGGCTGACCCCAGGAGGCCCCAGTGGTCCAGGGNAAGTCTCCTTTGTGTTAAAACCCCGGAGGCAGGCCATGCCTCATGGAAAATAGCTTTCCCCTTATCTGGTGACTCAGAGCCTCCTGATCCTTGACAAAGCCCCACTATAGTAGTAAGTGTGAGTTTTTCTATTAGTTCTTAACTGATGACTTATAACCTAGTTTTCTGGCCTTGCAAAGAGACCCCCTCTCAACGATGTATTTTCTGTCAGACTTTTCCGGGTAATTGTTCTTCTAAGGACTGGCCAACCGCCGCAGGGTGGTCAGCCAGCCGTTTCGACTTAATTACCTGCAGACCTATCCCACCAATCAAACGTCCTCACCCCACCTGCACCTGCCTATGGCCCCCTATCACATTGTTCCCAACATCCTGACCCCACTCCCACCTGCCTGTGATTTTTTCGGTATAAAAACCCTTCGCGACCAGTGTTCGGGGTTCACTCCTCCCGAGGAGACTGAACCCCGGCGCGCCGGCCTAATAAATCCTCTTGCCTATTGCATCGAATTCGAGTCACTGTGGTCTTTGGAGCGACAGATCCTGAGAAAAGGCTGCGAGGTCTTACAGCCAAGTATATCAGGCTGGAAGTGCAAGATAATTAACCACTGTACAACAGCCCTCAATCCATGGCTGCCCAGAGTTTAAGTAAAAATCCTCCAGCTCCCCCAGCCAGGACGAGGGGTGTGCTCCATCCTGTCTCCCTCAGCTCCCCAGTGAGGTCCAGCTCCAGTTGTCCACAGGGGCATCTGGCTTGATGATGCATCCTTTATCGTCCCCCTTTCCCTTCCCTTCCCTATGCCACTTCCCCACTGCCCTGCTTGGGCAGGGTGTCTTGGGATCAGTTCCTGAATAAACCACTTGCACTCAAACCTTCATCTTAGGATCAACATGCTTACTTAGGTGTGTGCATGCATGCTACATCCCAATCCCCAGAACCTGTTAATATGTTGCTGTAACTGTAACCAGGAAGGGTTAATTTTGAATTTACACTGGATCTGCTTCTGTGACTTTAAGCCTTATCTTGCCACTTTTGTAGGCATACCTAATGGCCTGCCTTTGATGCTTTAGAACTGCGATGTTGGAGAAGGCTCTTGAGAGTCCCTTGGACAGCAAGGAGAGCAAACCAGTCAATCCTAAAGGAAATCAATCCTGAATATTCTTAGGAAGGACTGATGCTGAAGCTGAAGCTCCAATACTTTGGCCACCTGATGCAAAGGGCTGACTCATTAGAAAAGACCCTGATGCTGGGAAAGATTGAAGGCAGGATGAAAAGGGGACAAGAGAGGATGAAATGGTTGGATGGCATCACCGAATTGATGGACATGAGTTTGAGCAAGCTTCAGGAGATGGTGAAGGACAGGGAAGCCTGGCGTGCTGTAGTCCAAGGGGTCACAAAGAGTCCAATGAGACTGAGCGACTGAACAACAAGTAATGGCCTGCCTCAGGGAGATGACCTGACCCCGCCCACTTGTGAAGGACTGTGACTTTCTTGAACTCTGTGCCCCTCGTCTTCTGCTTACCTGAGCAGCCCAGAAACTCACATTTGGGGAGGCCTGAATCACAGATAGATGTGACATCTTTGTTTGTTGATATGACAAGAGATATTCCATTCCACACCCATGAAATGACTGTAAGGAAGTGAAATTAACACATCCCCCTACCTGAGGCTTGCCATTCTAGGAGAAATTTGCAGGAATTAAATGGTCTTTTTACTTTGTTTCCTCACCTCCCCCCATCTCTGATCCATAAAAGAATCTGACATCCAGGCCCTAACAAGATGGTTATTTTAAAGCACTAGCCTGCCACCTTCTCTGTCAGCCGGCTCCCAAATAAAGTCCCTTCCCAGTCCAACACCTCATCTCAGATTCACTGATTTATCGTGCAACCAGCAGAGCAAGTTTGGACTCAGTAACATAACTGGACGTGAGCTTCACCTGCTTGCCACTCAGAAGGCAATGAAGAGGCAAACCTGGTAGAAAGGAAAGTTTGCTTTACTTTGGATACAGGCAACCAGGGGTGGGAAGGGGGCAGACTTCTGCCCAAAGGCCAACTCCCCTCCTGCCCACAACCAGTGGACATCAGCTCTTACAGGCAGAGGGAGGGAGTTAAATGCAGAAACAGCACAGTCCGCTCTGCCAGTCATGTTGAAGCTGGTTATCGGTGGTATGACCAGGGTCATCTTGATTGTTTCAAGTACAGTTCAGTTTCAGTTCTAGGGTCAGTTTGTTCCCATTTCTTTGAGGCCAGTTCTCAGAATTTGAGGCAGCTCATGTCATGGCTAGAATCTGGTCATGATTAACTTCTTCCACCTGATGGGGGTTTCAGTATCTACAAGACAGCTCACAGGATATGGCTCAGAATATTATCTATAGCCTCTGAGAAGGAACTAAAGGGCCTTGATTAAACTATATTTAGTTTTGGATGATTTCCCTTTGTTTCTTCATTTTCTCACTTCTCTGATTAAATTTATTCTTTGGCTAAAGTTTTTCCACAGACAAAAGGCAGGCAGAGGACATGAAGGGATTGGGGGGGGGAGAGCCATAGGGCCCTGCTCCGTTTCATGGCAAAAGAGAATTTTGCCAGTCTGGAGATGGGGAGATTATCCCTGATGAACTGTGTGGGCTCAACATAATCACGAGGGTCCTTATAAGAAACTGGCATTTGAGTCAGAGAAGATGTTGTCATGGAAACAGGGGTCAGAGCAATGCAAGTGATGGAGAGGGACCACAAGCCAGGGAATGTGGCAGCTTAGAGAAGATGGAAGAGACAAGGAAACAGATTCTCCNAGGATGGCTGACCCCAGGAGGCCCCAGTGGTCCAGGGGGCCCAGGCCGACTGGGAGACTTCCTGCCACCTTTGTCTGGAAGAGATGCACACGCATTGACCAAAAACTGGAGGGCGCCCAGACACCTACTGAGGAAGTAGAAACTTAGAGACAAGATCTGCCAATCCAGAAAAACCCCTCCGAAAAAGTAGGAGGGAAAAAAGCTTTGTATGGAATGAGCATCGGACCAGAACGCGCTACACATCACAAGCGATTCACTAAGAGGTTACAAAGAACTCTCACCCTTTCATACCGGTTCAGATCAGGCGCTTAGTCGTGTCCGAATCTTTGCGACCCCTTGAAGGGCAGCACGCCAGGCTTCCCTGTCCATCACCAACTCCCAAAGCTTGCTCAAACTCATGTCCATCGAGTCAGTGATGCCATCCAACCATCCTTTCACAAAGCCAGGCAGATAACCACCCTCACACTCATCTTCTCAAGATCAACCACAGCTAACCCTCCAGCAGGAGGTCTGGGCAACACCACTGTCATGCTCCTGGTACATTCGCCTGGCAATTACAGTGGCCACTTGTGTTTGCTATTAATAATTGTATTTATGCAGAGGAAAACTGCTTGCTCCTGTCTTGAGGACAGGAGGTAGGCTTTCAACCCGGAGCCAGGCACTAGGTCAAGTTAGACTCTGCTTTCCCACAGAAAGTGGAAGGTGACTGTGCTGAGTTCCTGGACAACTCCATTTCCAAAAGAGGGCATCCACTTCCCTGAGGGCTTCCTGGTGGCTAAAGAAACTGCCCGCAACGCAGGAGACCCTGGTTTGATTCCTGTGTTGGGAAGATCCCCTGGAGAAGGGATGGGCTGCCCACTCCAGGCTCCTTGCCTTGCCTGGGGAACTCCATGGACAGAGGAGCCTGGCCATGGGCTACAGTCCATGGGGTCTCAAAGAGTAGTAGCTAACACTTTCACTTTTCACTTCCCTGAAGAAACATTCCTGGGATGGTAAACTGGCAAGGGGCTTACTTAGCTTTTGAAAAGATTTACATACATTTCAAAGAGGCAGAGCTTACAATTATAAGGTTTCTAAACTGAATGTTCTAAGAAAAGGGAGGGGAAGTCTTTTCCCTTTTTTCCCTTCAGGGAGAATTAAGCTCTTTCTTATTTTTAATTCGTGTTTGCCCTTACACAGTCACAGCAAACATTCACTACCCCTCAGACCGCTCCCTCTGCCCAGCCCTGCCTCAGACCCTGCAAACGAGCCACCACAGGCACAACAGCAGGACATATGCACACGTGGGCACACGTCTGCACGAGCACCAGGCACACACACATGCATGCACGCATTACACGTGTGCACAAACGTGTATGCACACGTGCTCTCACCCACTCTCTGCTTACCCTTTGCTTTCTGGACCATCTTCCTTTCCAGGTTAACCCTCCAGGTTGAGCTGACTCAACTCAGCAAAAATTAAGACCAGGTCTGGCCGGTTCTGATGGGATGGGAGGAGCAGGGGGTGAGGCTGAGTCCAGGCAGGACCAGGGACCTGAGCCGATCTGGCTTCTTTGCCATGAACTTTAAATTTTTTTTTTTTTAACTGAAGTATAGTTCTTCCCTGCTGGCTCAGATGGCAAAGAATCTGCCTGCAATGTGGGAGACCTGGGTTCAATGCCTGGGTTGGGAAGATCCTCTGGAGAAGGAAATGGCAACCCACTCCAGTATTCCTGCTTGGAGAATTCCATGGAGAGAGGAGCCTGGTGGTCTATAGTCCCTGGGGTGGCAAGAAGGTGGACACAACTGAGCAACTAAAACTTTCACGTTCATAGTTGATTTACAAGGTTGTGCCAATTTCTGGTCTATAGCAATCTGACTCAGTTATACATGCATTTCCATTGTTTTTTATATTCTTTTCCATTATGGTCTGTCACAGGATGTTGAATATAGTTCCTTCCCTATGTCACACATTAAGACCATGTTGTTTATCCATTCTAAATGTAATAGCTTGCATCAACCAACCCCCAACTCCCAGTCCATGCCTCTCCCATGACCACAAGTCTCTTTCTCTATCTTTGCCATGATTTTTTTTTTTTTTTTTTTTT
>SJYW01029920.1:178327-192498 GCA_006410735.1 Raphicerus campestris | reverse complement strand
CTGTCCTGCCAGCAGTCCCACTTGGCTTAGCCATGCCATCAACCCAGCCTCTACCGGGGCAACCCTCTGAGGAAAGCTGGGCTTAGTGGGTCCACAGCACCCCCCTGCCGGTGTCATTAATCCCCAAAGAAAGTCAAACATTAGCCTGGGCAAACAGCTTACGCCTTATATAATCCCCCCTGGGGGAAGGCGCAAACACAGCTTGTTGGAGCTGAACTGCCAAACCACAGCAGCTGCCAGATCTGGGACAGAGCAGGGCTCCAGCCTCAGCGACCACCAGCCCCACCAGAAGGAGCAGCCAGGCTCAGCTACCAGGTGAGGAGGGACAGAGGCCCACCATGCCCCGGCCCCCAGGGACCCCGGAAAGGCCCCCAGACCAGGCCCTGCTTCCTCAGTGCATCTGGCCAAGTCCCTTCAGCCCTGTGGGACCTGCTCTGGTCCTTTCAGCTGCTCGGCTATGTGTGCCAGCCCCAGGAGACAGGCAAAAGCAGGAGGCGCTGGGCTTGGGGAGATCTTCTCAACAGGCAACCTGGGTTCTGCCAACCCCGTGTGTCTGCTCAGGGCCATCAAGAACCCTTCTACTTACTCCTGACCTCCATCCTGGGTGGCCCACATCCAAGACTGAACCCCTTGGTCCCCATGGTGTAGCGTGCACTGCGCCATGCCTGCAGCAGGTGTGACAAGGCTGGCTGGACACACACTCCCACCCACAAGTCCCCACGTGCACATCCGAGCTCACACAGGCATACCCTGCCACTCCAGCCTCCCTGTGCCCATCTCTGCAGACACCACTCTGGACACACCCCACCCCTGCGACCCCATGCCTGTACATGCAGTCGGGGACATCTTCCCCCACACATAACTGTGGGTGCACACAGCTGAGCCCCACGTCCTTACCAACGTCCACATGCACGGGCTCACACATGCACCTGGGCTCATCTTCCCACCTGTGCTTCCACACCCATCCACCTGCCCCCACCCTCCCATCACCTCACATGCACACATCCCTCTCTCTGGCCTGGTGGCCGCCGCCCACAGCCCTGGCTCATCCTGCCCGGCACCATGACTTTTGCCGAGCTTGTGGACCGTGTGGCCAGCAACGGGCCGTTCCAGTTCCTGCACACTGTCCTGCTGGGCCTCCCCATCCTCGGCATGGCCAACCACAACTTGCTGCAGATCTTCACAGCCGCCACCCCCACCCACCACTGCCGCCCGCCACCCAACGCCTCTGCGGGGCCCTGGGTGCTCCCCATGGGCCGGAACGGGAAGCCTGAGACGTGCCTCCGTTTCACATACCCATCCAACGCCAGCCTGCCCAATGACACCCAGGGGGCCACCGAGCCCTGCCTGGACGGCTGGACCTATGACGTCAGCTCCAGGGACTCCATCGTGGCTGAGGTATGACCGGAGGCCCGGCCTCTCCCTCCGCTGAGAGTCAGCACCACACACTCGTGGACAGGGGGGACAGGTGGAGGCCCCAGTCTCCCTAGGACCTGGGGACAGAGCTCTGGGCAGGCAGGGAGGAAGGACCTGGGTGCGGAGGACCAAAAGGTCCTGTCTCTTCACATTCAGAGTGTAAACAGCCCATTCTGTGCCAGGCATGGTGCCAAGCTCTGGNCTCCCTAGGACCTGGGGACAGAGCTCTGGGCAGGCAGGGAGGAAGGACCTGGGTGCGGAGGACCAAAAGGTCCTGTCTCTTCACATTCAGAGTGTAAACAGCCCATTCTGTGCCAGGCATGGTGCCAAGCTCTGGGGAATCAAAAATGCACCGTCCCTGTTCCCACGGGGTCCACAGTCTAGCAGGGCTAACATCAATTAACGAGAGTACCACATAGGAAATGTCAGATTACAACTTCAAAGTACTTAAGGCTGTGACCTGAGACGACAGCCTAGCCCTAGGCTGGGGGCAGGGACCGGGGNCACCTTGTCCCAGTTGATGGCCCCCTTTGACATGTGCCCTGGGCCCTGACCTGTATGCAGGGAGAATGTTTTTCCCCAAAGTTCTTCCCATTAAGCTCCTACTCACCGGATCATTGTGGGGTACACCTCCCCAGTGTACAGGAAGACACAGTTGAAGGAGGAAGCCAGACAGCCCTTCCCCAGCACAGCAAGAGAGGTTCGGACAATGGACTTATCTAGAGAGAAAGGAGGAGGTCAGCAGGATCTTGGGAGAGGGGGTTAAGAAGTTGGGTCATGTCTGGGGATGTGGCCAAGGACGAGGGACCAAGATGCTCATGGGTGCTCACCCTGGGGTACCACCCCATTGATGAGGATGCAGATGCCTGCCAGCAGCAGTGAGGCCATCTGGGCAGGCCGGCGGCCCACATTGTTGATGACAAGGAAGCTCACAAGCTTGGCAGGCAGGTCCACAGCACCAAAGATCACCTGGATTAGGTAGATGCTGACCCCAAAACCCTGCAGGTCCATGACCAGCCCGTAGTAGGCAAAGCTAGTGGCAAACCTAGTGGGGAGGGATGAGGGGTATGGAGTTTGTTAGGAAGGTTAAGGAGGGGGTGCTCATCCAAAACGGGTGAGCTGCACAGGGTACCTTGCTTAAGAATCTGGAATCTACCTTGGCTGATATTTCTTCTGACATTTAACATGCACTTTAGATATTGGGGTAGTCTTCTAATACTTTGGCCACCTGATGCGAAGAGCTGACTCATTGGAAAAGACCCTGATGCTGGGAAAGATTGAGGGCAGGAGGAGGAGGGAACAACAGAGGATGAGATGTTTGGATGGCATCACTGACTCAGTGGACATGAGTTTGAGCAAACTCTGGGAGAAAATGAAGAACAGGGAAGCCTGGCATGCTGATGTTCATGGGGTTGCAAAGAGTCAGACATGACCGAGTGACTGAACAACCAGAACAAAATCCTCTAATCCCCCAGATTTCTTAACCTGTGTCTCTAGTGTATTAGGGAATTTTCACCTAGTTGCCATGTAGGATGTATATAGTTTTAGTCTTTATTTCATCTTGGATATCCAAGCAATATCCTTAGGGGAAAGGTGTTGAGAGAGGCCAGAGTTTTCCAGGACCTGTCTATAGTCCTGGGATGGGAGTTGTGTTTCTTGAGATGCCAAGAGCCCAGAAAATAAAGCTCTGGTTATTGGAAAGAACCCCAACCTGGAGCAAACTCCAAATTGGAAACAAAGAACTCCCTGGCAGGCTTCTGACCATGTTTCTCTTAATTGTCATGGGATTGCTAGATGATAGGGTTAGGAGGGTGGCAAGAAAGGAGGGTAACAGGGAATGTTGCAATGTGAAAGGAAGATTTTTGGTTGGTATCAACCTTGGCCAGAGTCTACTTTCAGAGATGAGCTTTGGGCNGTACAGGATGTTCAGTACCATCCCCAGACTCTCCCCGCCAGGTGCCAGTAGTAGCATCACTCCCACTGGTGACAACCAAAAATATCTCCAGACAGGGCCAAATGTCCCCCGGAAAGCTAGTGTGTATGTCAGTCGCTCACTCGTGTCCGACTCTTTGCAACCCCACGGACTGTAGCCCGCCAGGCTCCTCCGTCCATGGGGTTCCCCAGACAAGAATACTGGAGTGAGTTGCCACTCCCTTCTCCTGGGGATCTTCCCGACCCGGGATGCTTCCTGACTCAGGGATCAAACCTGTGTCTCCTACATTGCAAGCAGATTCTTTACAGTCTGAGCCACCAGAGACGCCTCCCTGGGGGGAGCAAAAATCTCCCCCAGTGGGGAATTCACTGTTTTAGGGGTAAGGTGCCCCAGGCACATTTTCTCTCTAAACTCAGCATGATAGTCTCACCTTTGGACCAGAAACAAATAATAAGAACAGCTTATGATCATTGAGCCACAGGGCAGTGATCTTTACCTGTATTTGCTCATTTAACCCTCCGGTGAGGCAGACACAACTAGTATCCCCACCTTGCAAACAAAGAAACTGAGATAGAGAGGAGTTTAGCAACTCGCCCACAGCCAGTAAGTGTGAAGTGAGGACTTGGATCCAAGTAACCTGACTCTAGAGTCCATGTTTTATATAATATACACTGTGCAAAGTAAAGGCAAGAAGCTCTAAACCCAAAATCTATACATATTTTGGGCTTCCCTTCTGGCTCACCAGGTAAAGAATCTGCCTGCAATGTGGGAGACCTGGGTTCTATCCCTGGGTTTGGAAGATCCCCTGGAGAAGGGAAAGGTGACCCACTCCAGTATTCTGGCCTGGAGAATTCCATGGACTGTATAGACCATGGGTCACAAAGAGTCGGACTCAACTGAGCGACTTTCACATATGTGTTTTACCCTAACAGCATATCTCAATTTCAGTTCAGTCGCTTAGTCATGTCCAACTCTTTGCAACCCCGTGGACTGCAGCACACCAGGCTTCCCTGTCCATCACCAACTCTCAGAGCTTGCTCAAACTCCTGTTCATCAAGTCGGTGATGCCATGCAACCATCTCATCCTCTGTTGTCCCCTTCTCCTGCCTTCAGTCTTTCCCAGCATTAGGGTCTTTTCCAGTGAGTCAGTTCTTTGCATCAGATGACCAAAATATTGGAGTTTCAGCTTCAACATCAGTCCTTCCAATGAATATTCAGGACTAATTGCCTTTAGGATGGACTGGTTGGATCTCCTTGCAGTGCAAGGGACTCTCAAGAGCCTTCTCCAACACCACAATTCAAAAGCATCAATTCTTTGGCACTCAGCTTTCTTTATAGTCCAACTCTCACATCCATACAATGGCTACTGGAAAAATCATAGCTTTGACTAGACGGACCTTTGTTGACAAAGTAATGTCTCTGCTTTTTAATATGCTGTCTAGGTTGGTCATAGCTTTTCTTCCAAGAAGCAAGCGTCTTTTAATTTCATGGCTGCAGTCACCATCTGCAGTGAATTTGGAGCCCCCAAAAATAAAGCTGATATCAATTTGGATCAGCTCAAGTCAAACACTCAGTAGTAGCTAGCACTTATCATACTGGATGCTCTCTTGACAACCCCAAGCAAAGATCCAACCAGTAGGATCCCATAGAAACCCACCCAATCAGAGCTTGGCAGTGCCCTGAGCACGAGAGAACTGGACTGGGAAGCCAAATTATTGGAGGAAATCAAGTGAATGTCTTAGAGTTGTGGCTAAAAGTAAAATAAGTTCATGCTTATTGTGGAGGAGGAGGAGATGAAGGAGATAAAAAAAAAAGAAGAGAAGGAAAAGAAGAATCTATAGATAGGAGACAAGACAAAGGAAAATTCTGAATCAGGATGAACAAGCAAATAGAAACTGAGATACTGAAAGACTCAGTCTACATATATGATGTTAGTCCAAGATCACACTGCTTCAAAAGCAGTCTTTGGCCTCTTTTGTGTCCTCCAATTGAACAAAGCTATGGTCTTGTATGATGTAAGCAGTCAGGACTTCCCTGGTGGTCCAGTGGTTAAGAATTCACCTTGCTGTACAGAGGACATGGGTTTGATTCCTGGTCAGGGAACTAAGATTCCACAGGCTTCGGGGCAACTAAGCCCACGTGCCACAACTATCGAGCCCATGCATCACCACTAGAGTCCATGTGCCAAAACTAAGATTCAACCCACCCAAATAAATCAATAATTTTTTAAGTTACTGAAAAAAAGAAATATGTAAGCTGTCCCCAGAAGACCAAAGGCCAGGGTTGCCAGTTTTAGCAAGTAAGAATACAAGATGTCCAGTTAAATTTGAATTTCAGATCAAGGAATACCTTTCTAGTATAAGTACAGCCCATGTAATGTTAGGGACATACTTATAGGAAAGAAAAAAATATATTTGCTGATCTAAAATCCAAATTAACTGGGCATCCTGTATTTCCTCTGGCAACTTCTCCCAAAGATGGTCCATTTGGATCCTTCCCACTAAAAAGGACAGAAGCCCCACAAGAGACCAACACACTTCCTAGAATCCAGTCTTCCTACTAAAAGGAAGACAAAAAGGTCCCACCCTATCCCCTCTTGCCCCCACATGCCCAGGTGAGTCCTCCCAGGACATCCACTCCCACCACCCCCACTTCAGTCCACCTCTCCTGCCCTTTATACCCACTTGGAGAAATTCCACTGATACCAGGATACTCAGAGGGTTAATCCTTCTGATACCAAGTCACACTTTAACTCATTCCCTCCAGGCCAAGGATTAAATACTGCCCATCTAGGGGTCAGGGCTACAGCAGACCCTGAAAGTGGAGTGACACCTACCCCACCAAGTCAGCAGAGGCCGCAAAAGAAAGGGAGGGACAAAACTAGGAGAGAGAAGGAAGGAGGGGCCGCCTGGCCAGGCTGCTGTCCCCCCGCAGAGCCGGCTCAGATTCAGTTCCAGGAGCGACTTGGCTGCAGAAGCAACAGTGCTCCGTCTCCTCCAGTGTAGGGCAGCAGGCGGAGGGCCACAGAGACGGAGGGCCTGGGACCGGACGTCCTCAGCCCCCAGCCAACTTGGCCAGGCCTGGCCCCATGGCCTTCAATGACCTCCTGCTGCAGTTGGGGGGCGTCGGCCGCTTCCAGAAGATCCAGGTCACCCTGGTGATCCTCCCTGTGATCCTGATGGCCTCCCACAACACCCTGCAGAACTTCACCGCTGCCATCCCCACCCACCATTGCCGCCCACCTGCCGACACCAACCTCAGCGAGGACGGAGACCTGGAGGCCTGGCTGCCCCGGGATGGGCAGGGGCGGCCCGAGTCCTGCCTCCTCTTCACCTCCCCGCAGCGGGGACCGCCCTTTCCCAATGGCACAGAGACCAACGGCACAGGGGCCACAGAGCCCTGCCCCCACGGCTGGATCTACGACAACAGCACCTTCCCTTCCACCATCGTCACTGAGGTGAGGAGCCCTGGGCCCCCAGCTCCTCCTCCCAACCCCCGTGTCCCCATCTTACCATCCCCACACACACCCACACCCACACACACACACACTCACACACACACACACACACACACACACACACACACACAGAGTCTCAATGGAGAAAGCGTTCCAGATGGGAGCCTTTGTAGAAAAGGGAATGTGGAGTTGCAGGGTCAAGAAAAGTGTCTCGGCTTCCAGGACCAAAGAGAAATGTCAGGGAAGGAGGTGATACCGGCCTCAGAGAGCCAGCCGGAAGGAGGGTAGGGGGCTTCCCTGCAGCCCAGGCTCGCCTTGGCCTGACCTTTGCTCCCTCTCCCCACAGTGGGACCTTGTGTGCTCTCACAGGGCCTTACGCCAGCTGGCTCAGTCCTTATACATGATGGGAGTGCTTCTCGGAGCCATGATATTCGGGTGCCTAGCAGACAGGTCAGTCCTGGACAGGGCCAAGGAGCCGGGCTGGGACCGGGGACTCCTTGGCTGGATTCGGGAGGGCCAAGGTGGGTGGTTGGCACCCCCAGCTGGGGCTGGACTGAGGATCTACAGCATCAGCCTCATGATACGTCATGGGTCCCAGGCCAGCACCTCTCCCAGTTTGGCCTGGCCCCTGCTGGTCCTCAAAACCCCTGCTGCAGGCCTCCCCTCCCCTGACAGGCTGGGCCGCCGGAGGGTGCTGATCTTCAACTACCTGCAGACAGCTGTGTCAGGAACCTGTGCCGCCTTCGCTCCCAACTTCCCCGTCTACTGCGCCTTCCGGCTCCTCTCGGGCATGTCATTAGCTGGCGTTGTCCTCAACTGCATGACACTGAGTGAGGGGCCCTGGAGGGCAGGGCGGGCCCCACCTTCTCCCCGCTCCAACCACCCAGCCCCACAGCCCCCTTCAAGCCTCCTCTCCCAGCCTACCCTTCTGGCACTCAGCCTGTTCTGCCCTTGCAACAAACAGCCTTCGTCCTGGAGCTCACACTAGCCTGACATCTTCTTTAGACACGTAACTACAAACTCCACTGTTAGGGCCAGGCAGTTCCCATAAATGACCGAGGAGCTGAGAGAGATTAGAGAGTGTGAAGACTATCTCCAAAAGAGAAACACACCCATCCAAAGGGGTTGCCGCCACTCAGCTACTCCAGACAAGAAGCATCGGGGCTATCAGATCTGCCTCCGCCCCTCTTTTATTATTGTCAAATATCCCAACTTTTTAACATTTGCAATTAATTCTCATAGTTTAATACAAGTCAAGCCAGCATCATGTAGACCAAACACACTTAGGGATGGAGCATGGCCTGTCCCTGGGTCATCGACATGCATCCTCAGATAGACGCATAGATCCTGTTTCTCAGATGGAGAGCCTGAGGCTAGGGGGAAGGGACAGGATGCATCCAAGGTCATTCCTCAACCCCAGAAGAGAATCGAAAGATTTGGGATTCTCTGAACTAAAGCAGGGCTTCCCAGGTGGCCAGGCCAGTGTCAGTGAAAGTCCCTCAGTCCTGTCCAATTCTTTGCAACCCCATTGACTATACAGTCCATGGAATTCTTCAGCCAGAATACTGGAGTGGGTAGCCATTCCCTTCTCCAGGGTATCTTCCCAACCCATGGATTGAACCCAGGTCTCCTGCATTGCAGGCGGATTCTTTACCAGCTAAGTCACAAGGGAAGCCCAAGAATACTGGAGCGGGTAGCCTATCCCTTCTCCAGAAGATCTTCCCAATCCAGGAATCCAACCAAGGTCTCCTGCATTGCAGGTAGATTCTTTACCAACTGAGATAAAGCCCCTTTCCAGGTGGTGCTAGTGGTAAAGAACCCACCTGCCAGTGCAAGTAGATGTAAGAGACACAGGTTTGATCCCTGGGTTGGGAAGATCCCCTGGAGGAGGGCACAACAACCCACTCCAGTATTCTTGCCTGGAGAATCCCATGGTCGGGGAGCCTGGTGGGCTGCAGTCCATAGGGTCACACATAGTCGGACACGACTGAGCAATTTAGTGTGCAGGCACACATGCACAGACTAAAGAACTTAACCAGGACAGGGCTCAGACTGGGCCAGACACCTAGAGAATCCAGTCCAAGGGTGCAAGCTAAGTATTGAAGCCATTGCCCCAGCTGCCACATCAGGAGCCCACAAGGAACGAAGCTGGACCCCTTCAGACCTCAGCAGAGAGGTGCTCCACTCCCACCTCAACTCTCCGGNAAGACTCTTGAGAGTCCCTTGGATAGCAAGGAGATCCAATCAGTCCATCCTAAAGGAAATCAGTCCTTAATATTCATTGGAAGGACTGATGCTGAAGCTGAAACTCCAATACTTTGGCCACCTGATGCAAAGAACTGACTCATTTGAAAAGTCCCTGATGCTGGGAAAGATTGAAGGCAAGAGGAGGAGGCGACAACAGAGGATGAGATGGTTGGATGGCGTCACTGGCTCAATGGACATGAGTCTGAGTAAACTCTGGGAGTTGGTGATAGCCTGGTGTGCTGCAGTCCATGGGGTTGCAAAGAGTCGGACACAACTGAGTAACTGAACTGAACTAAATAACTGGCAGCTTCTATCTGAACTGTATGAGTCAGGACTCCTGTTTGCTAGTGGCTGCAATTCAACTCAAACTAATCTGAGCATGAAAAGAGGGTATAAATGTCCCCATAACCCAACCACAAGACAAACAAAGGCAGAGCTGGCTCTAGGGGCCAGGGGAACCAGGGCCATGTGTACAAGACCTTTGTTGGTTCTCATCTATTCTCTGCATGATGGGCATGTAACTATGACACAGATGCTTCATTTAACATGGCCACTGCCCATTCTGGGCTCACTTCTAATAACTGTCTCTCTGCTCCACCTTTTTAAAAATTTTTTGAATAATTTTATTTACTTACCTTTGACTGTGTTGGGTCTTCACTGCTGTGCGGACTTTTCTTTAGTTGCAACAAGCAAGGGCTCCTCTCTAGTTGTGGCGCAAAGGCTTCTCACCGCAGCGGCTTCTCTTGTTGCTGAGCCCAGGTCCTACGGTGCCAGGGCTTCAGTAGCTGCACATGCGAGCTCAGTAGTAGTTGCAGCTCCCGGGCCCTAGACCACAGGCTCAGTAGTAGTGGCGCGCAGGCTTAGTTGTTCCAAGGCACGCGGGGTCTTCCAGGACCCAGGATCAAAGTCATGTCTCCCGCATTGGCAGGCAGATTCTTTATCACTGAACCAGCAGGGAAGGCCTCTCTGCTTCAACTTTGAAAAGTTCTAGGAAAGACATTTTCTGACCTGGGTCAGGTGCCCACCCCAGATCCAGTGCCTATAAGGCAGAGAGGGCCTGAGTTACTGCGAATGGCTGGCTGGAGTCCCCTTTCACTTCTGTTCTGCAGTTGAACAGCAGTTACCATTTCATGGCTCTACTTCCTGCTCCCACTGCCACTTGCTTTCTCTTTTTCTTTCCCCTGAGGCCAGTCTCACAGCATCTTTCATTTATCACAGGCTTTATCAAGTTAGCAGTGCAGAGCTGTCCTAGGCAGCAATTCTGAGTCTCCCTCAAATCCACCACTACCCATTCCTATGCTTTGGTTCCTTAGGGACGAATAAACTAGGTCCTGTTGTATAGCACAGGGAACTATATTCAATATGCTGTGATAAAACGTGATAGAAAAGAATATGAAAAAGAATATATATGTGTGTGTAACTGGATCACTTTGCTATACAGGAGAANGTTCCTTAGGGACGAATAAACTAGGTCCTGTTGTATAGCACAGGGAACTATATTCAATATGCTGTGATAAAACGTGATAGAAAAGAATATGAAAAAGAATATATATGTGTGTGTAACTGGATCACTTTGCTATACAGGGGAAATGAACATAAGCATACTGTGAGGTACAATGTAAATAAGCTTCGGCTTATATATATATATATATATATAAGCCTTGTATCAGTTCAGTTCGGTTCAGTCGCTCAGTCCTGTCCGACTCTTTGTGACCCCATGAATCGCAGCACACCAGGCCTCCCTGTCCAGCACCAACTCCCAGAGTTTATTCAAATATCTCTGTGTGTGTGTGTGTGTGTGTGTGTGTGTGTGTGTGTGAGGCCCAGGAGCACACAGAGGTATATTATCCTCAAGAGTCTCAGGTGCACGTGAAGAGAACGTATATAGTAAAATTCTGTGCTGACCCTAAGGTGATATAACCCCTTGCACTGTTTCTTTTACAGAAGACAAGTACTTTAGGGCAAAGCAGAGGCAGAGAAATTATTTCTGACTACATTCTGTATTCATTTACCAGTTTCTATTCTGAACTACACCCAGATTTCATCACTAGGCTGCATACAAATTTTGTTCTCTTCTCACTCCTCTGACTTCTTTTGTTATTTGACAAATCCTTATTTTTCCATTTTCTCTAAAATTGATACATCTATTTTTTAAATTTTATTGAAGTACAGTTGATTTCCCTGGAGAAGGAGATGACAACACACTCCAGTATTCTTGCCTGGAGGGTTCCATGGATAGAGGAGCCTGCCGGGGTACAGTCCATGGGATCGCCACGAGTCGGACACAACCGAGCAACTGTCACAGTTGATTTACAATGTACTTCATAGTGTACTTGTGTTCATTTCTGCTGTATAACAAAGTGATCCAGTTACACACACACACATATATATATATTCTTTTTCATATTATTTTCTGTTACAGTTTATCACAGGATATTGAATATAGTTCCCCATGCTATCCAGCAGGATCTTGTTGTTTATCCATCCTGTATACAATAGTCTGCGTCTGCTAATCCCACACCCCTAATCCTCCCCTCCTCCAGCATTTCTCTGACTTCTCTCCTCTTTCCTACACCCTCTTGTTTCTCATCCTCCCATTCCTCAGTTCCAGTCTATCTTACTCCTAACTCCTCCCTACAATGCGTCTCCATCTCCACGGTCATATTCTATTCACAAGTTTCCAATAAGGACTATTAAAATGAAGTCCCAGTTTGACAAAGCCCTAAAATCTTTTTTAAATAAAAGTTATATCAGGTAACACATAGAATTACAGAAGAGTAGTTATTTGAATAAAACAGAAAAAAAAGTTCATTGCTTTTTTTCACTTTTCATTTTATATTCCAGTTCAGTCACTCAGTTGTGTCCAACTCTTTGCAACCCGATGAATCGCAACACACCAGGCCTGCCTGTCCATCACCAACTCCTGGAGTTTACCCAAACCCATGTCCATTGAGTCAGTGATGCTATCCAACCATCTCATCCTCTGTCGTCCCCTTCTCCTCCTGTCCTCAATCTTTCCCAGCATCATGGTCTTTTCAAATGAGTCAGCTCTTCACATCAAGTGGCCGAAGTATTGGAATTTCAGCTTCAACATCAGTCCTTCCAATGAACCCCCTGGACTGATCTCCTTTAGAATGGACTGGTTGGATCTCCTTGCAGTCCAAGGGACTCTCAAGAGTCTTCTCCAACACCACAGTTCAAAAGCATCAATTCTTTGGTGCTCAGCTTTCTTTATAGTCCAACTCTCACATCCATATGTGACTACTAGAAAAACCATAGCATTGACTAGATGGACCTTTGTTGGCAAGGGTAATGTCTCTGCTTTTGAATATGCTATCTAGGTTGGTCATAACTTTCTTTCCAAGGAATAAGCGTCTTTTAATTTCATAGCTGCAATCACCATCTACAGTGATTTTGGAGCCCCAAAAAATAAAGTCAGCCACTGTTTCCACCGTTTCCCCATCTATTTGTCATGAAGTGATTGGACCGGATGCCATGAAATTAGTTTTCTGAATGTTGAGCTTTAAGCCAACTTTTTCACTCTCCTCTTTCACTTTCATCAAGAGGCTCTTTAGCTCCTCTTCACTTTCTGCCATAAGGGTGGTGTCATCTGCATGTCTGAGGTTACTGATATTTCTCCCGGCAATCTTGATTCCAATTTGTGCTTCCTCCAGCCCAGCATTTCTCATGATGTACTCTGCATAGAAGTTAAATAAGCAAAGTGACAATATACAGTTTTGACGTACTCTTTTTCCTATTTGGAACCAGTTTCTTGTTCCATGTCCAGTTCTAACTGTTACTTCCTGACCTGCATACAGGTTTCTCAAGAGGCAGGTCAGGTGGTCTGGTATTCCCATCTCTTTCAGAATTTTCCACAGTTTATTTAGGGCTTCTCAGATGGCTCAGTGGGTAAAGAATCCTCCTGCAATGCAGGAGATGCAGGTTTGTTCCCTGGGTCAGGAAAGTCCCCTGGAGGAGGACATAGTAACCCACTCCAGTATTCTTGCCTGGGGAATCCCATGGACAGAGGAACCTGGCGGTCTACAGTCCACAGGGCCGCAAAGGGTCAGACATGCCTGCAGCAGCTGAGTGTGCATGCATAGCTATTTAACAACGCTGTGTTAGTCTCAGCTGTACAGTGAAGTTACTGTTATACATATACCTGTATCTGTCCATCTTTAAATTCTTTCCCCATTTAGGTTGTTGCATAATATTGAGCAGAGTTTCTGTGCTATACAGTAGGTCCTTGTTGATTACCCATTTTAAATATAGCAGTGTGTACATGTCTATCCCAAACTTCCTAATTATCCCTGCTCTCCCCCCTTTCCCCCTAGTAACCGTAAGCTCCTTCTCTCAGTCTGTAAGTCTCTGTTTAGTTCATTTTTATCATTTTTTTGTTCACTTGTTCAAATGTATCTTTTTTTTTTTTTTTTAGATTCTGCATGTAAGTGACAGCAATATTTCTCTTACTCTGTCTGAAAGTCCATTGCTCTTTAGAGAAAGTGTTCAAATGCCAGCCTCCCAAATTGTATATCATGTGGTGTGTGCACAGGGTATTAATAGTCCTACAGTAATAATTAAATTCACAAATAAGGACGTCTTTCCAATCAAATCAAGATTATCAAGCAATTATACCTGAAGGATGAATTCACTTGGATATATATTAATACAACCTAGGGAGCATTCCCTAAACATTCTGGTCACCCCAGTCCCTTTTCCTTTTTCTTTTTTCTGTTAACGAAAAAATGAGTTTTAAAATTCACTCAAAAGTATACAAAAATTAGCTCTTACTTGTAAATGAAATGCCACACTCATTTGTCATCTTTACTTAATTTTAAAGGCATCTGTGAGCAGTATGATGTTTCTGCAGGCTCTGGAGATGTTTTACTCCACCTCGAAATGAAGTTCTTTTAAAATGGAAATCTTTTTTTTAGTATTCATCAAAAAGAGCAACAAAAGTAAAACTATTACTTAAGGTATTCAAGTGCTGCTTACACAAGATTGCAAATAACTACACCCTCTGAGACTTGTTTATGGAAAGTTAAGGGAAGGATGGAAGGGTATTTCACAGAATCCTAGGTCATGAACTTAAGCCCAGTCTTATGAGACCATAGTCAG
>SJYW01029920.1:138524-159003 GCA_006410735.1 Raphicerus campestris | reverse complement strand
TTAATTAACATCCATTCAAACCAATCTTAGTAAAACAATAATAGAAGAAAAATTAACTTGATAGAAACAGCTACCAAAATCCTCAACAAATACTATTATTAATGGTGAAACTTCAGAAGCATTCTCTTTACATTTGGGAATAAAACCACTATGCCTGCTATCTCCCTTTCTATTCAGCATCATCCTAGAGAGTGTGATCAGTACCTGGGATAAGAATAACAAAAGAAATAAGGCTGGAAAGGAAAAATCAAATCTATCACTATTGAAGGAGGATGTAGCTGTCTGTATATAAAACAGATAACTAATAAGATCCTAGTGTACAACACAGGGAACTCTACTCAGTACTCTGTAATGACCTATATGAGAACAGAATCTAAAACAGAGTGGATATATGTATATGTATAACTTCACTGATTCCCTTTGCATATAGCAGAAACATAATATTAGAGGTCAACTATACTCCGTGAAAATTAATTTTAAAATATGCATATAAAAATCTAAAATTATTACACATAGTAAAGTTTGGCAAGATGACTGGATACAAGGTTGATAAATGAAAGATCAAGGGACTTCCCTGGTGGTCCAGTGGCTAAGACTTCACTCTCTCAACGCAGGGTGCCCAGGTTCAACCCTGGGTCAGGGGACCAGATCCCACAAGCCTCAACTAAGAGTTCATGTGCCGCAACTAAGTCCTGGTGCAGCCAAATAAACAAATAAATGTTATAACTAAATAATCAATTGCAGTCTCTACTTTTCCAAAAGAGATTTTTTTAATTCCTATATCAATAAAAATGTTTAAATATATTAAAATATATATTAAAGAAAATGTAAATAAATGTATTATGTGCAGGGATAGGAAATCTCATAATGTCAACTCATAACTGACATAAGTTGATATTAAAATGTCAATGTTTCCAATATTGATTTATAATTCAATGCAATTCTGATGAAAATCCCAATGGATATTTTCAAGAAACCAGCAGGTAAATTCTAAAATGTATATAAAAGTATAACTAAGGTACTTTTTAAAAAAGGACAGAGGGAAAGGACTTGCCCTACCAGAAATTGACATATTATAAATTCTTGCTATAAAATTGTAGTAATTGAGATAGTGGATGTCAGAGCAGGAAAGGACAAATTGTCCAATGGAAAAGAATAGCAAGCCCCAAAACAGACCCATTGGGAAAAACACTGCAGGTGATTGGATAAAGCCTGGACTATTGAACAACTAGTATCAGGACATCTGGGCTTTCCTGGGGGCTTGGTAATAAAGAATCTGCCCACAATACAGGAGACACAGTTTCTATCCCTTGGTTGGGAAGATCCCCTGGAGAAGGAAATGACATCCCACTCCACTGTTCTTGCCTGCAAAATCCCATGGACAGAAGAGCCTGGTGGGCCATAGACCATGGGGTTGCAAGAGTCAGACACAACAGCAACTAAGCCACGCACCACTGACAGGACACCTATTTACCTACATGAGAAATAAATACAATGCAACCCATGTTTCAGCCTTAAAGAAAAATTCATTTCTGCTGAAGAGGGGAGGATTTCTGAAGACATTCTTTAAAAAGGCTAACCAAAAAAGAAACACTGATAAATTTTTCTATGTTAGATTTTTTTTTTCTCCTGGCCATTTGTTTCACCATAAAGAAGGTGAAAAGAGTAAAAGAAGGTATTTACAAGGATTTGTACACAGCATTTATAAAGAACTTCTAGAAATCAATGAGAGGAAAAGACTATTTCCATTAAAGTAACAGAATAACATTGACAATAATCCCCCAAAATATAAAGTATTTTTAAATATCCTTGAAGTATTTTTAAATCTCCACCAAGGAGCTGGAATAAGAGTATGGGAAAACTAGGCCAGCCATCTAAGGGCTATTGGGAATTGGGAGCCCGGAGAGGTAAGCAGAGCACCTGAGCAAGAAATACAGATAAGAAAGAGAGTCATACGCATTCTCTCTGATCGCAGAATCAACTGTTTAACACAGTACTGGGGATCCTGGACAACACTGCTGCATTCAGAAATAAAAAGAAATAAGAAATTTGGTATCTTCCCTGGTGGTACAATGGATCGATGGACAGGAATCTACCCGCCAGTGCAGGGGACACGGGTTCGACCCCTAGTCAGGGAAGATTTCACATGCTATGAACTCCTAAAGCTCATGAGCCACAACTGCGGAATCCCACACACCTAGAACCTATTCTCTGAAACAAGAAAAGCCCCTCACTGCAACAAGGAGTAGCCCCCACTTGCCGCAACTAGAGAAAGCCTGAGTGCAGCAACGAAGACACAGCACAGCGAAAGATAAATAAATCTTAAAAAAAAATTAAAGAGGAGTGTTTACAACATCATTATTTAGACAGATTATGACCATCAACCTAAATAAACCAATAAAATCAATGTGTGTGAACCTAGCTGCTGTCGTGTCTGACTCTTTTCAACCCCATGGACTTCAGCCCATCCAGCTCCTCTGTCCACAGGGATTCTCCAGGCAAGAATACTGGAGTGGGTTGCCATGCCCTCCTCCAGAAGATCTTGCTGACCCAGGAATCAAACCCACATCTCCCGATTTGTAGGTGGATTCTTCACCATGGGGAGATGCCCGCTGTGGAGGGCTGTGCAACAGTAGCTAAAAGTACAGGCATGGAAATACCTTTGAAACAGAGTGTTGAACTAACACAACATTATAAAGCAATTATACTCCAATAATAATAATTTTAAAAAAGAGTGCTGAATGAAATGAGAAATAGAATGATCTATTACTTATACCATTTAGGTAAATTAGAATATTTGCACACGAAACAATACAAGAACATATGCAAATAAAAAATGCACATCAAAAGTGATAGAATAAGTTGACTTTGGCAAGGAAGGGATTTGGAGAGGATAACGATATTATATTATATTATATTATATTATATTATATTACATTATATTATATTATATTATAGCTATGGTTTTTCTAGTAGTCATGTACAGATGTCACAGTCGGACCATAAAGAAGGGTGAATGCCAAAGAGCTGATGTTTTTGAATTGTGGTCCTGGAGAAGACTCCTGAGACTCTTTGACTGCAATGAGATCAAACCACTCAATCCTAAAGGAACTCAACCATGAATATTCACTGAAAGGGCTGACACTGAAGCTGAAGCTCCGATGGGCCACCTGATGAAGAGCCAATTCACTAGAAAAGACCAGACCCTGATGCTGGGAAAAATTGAGGGCAGGAGGAGAAGAGGGCAACAGAGGATGAGATGGCTGGATGGCATCACTGACTTAATGGATTCAGTGTGAGCAAACTCTGGGAGACAGTGAAGGACAGGGAAGCCTTGTGTCCATGGGGTTGCCAAAAATCAGACATGACTTAGCAACTGAACAATGATGATTATATTGATAAAAAGGACTCAACAATTAAAATGGGGAATAAAAAGGCCTTTCAAGTACAAATGATAATAGAGGGTGAGGGTCATGAACTGAGCTTTATAATTAACTCAACCCTCTGCTTCTGGGGTTCAAAAAAAATGTAGAAAAAGAGAGCGTGCCTAGGTCGGTACTTTAGATAATATGATCTGGGTAGGTCTCCTCTGTAAGGATCGAAGGTAAACAGTAAAGAATAAATGAGGAAAGAAAGGGATAGGGTGAAAGATAAGAACTGGGTAGTCAGGACCCATCACATGGGAATTTAGAAAGATGTAAAATTTTATTCTAGCCTGATGAGATATCACTGATGATTTTAAGCAGAGGGTGTAAGGATCTGAGTTACAGTTTTTAAAGATCATTTTATGGGAATTTGGGGTTGACATATATACACTATTGGTTTTATTTGTTGTTATCCAGTCACTAAGTTGTGTCCAACTCTTTGGGAGCCCCTGGACTGCAGCATGCTAGGCTCCCCTGTCCTTCACTATCTCCCAAAGTTTGCCCAAATTCATGTCCATTGAGTCAGTGATGCCATCTAACCATCTCATCTGCCACTCACTTGTCCTCCTGCCCTCAATCCTTCCCAGCATCAGGGTCTTTTCCAATGAATTGGCTATTTGCATCAGGTGGCCAAAGTATTGGAGCTTCAGCCTCAGTCCTTCCAATGAATATTCAAGGTTGATTTCCTTTAGGATTGACTGGTTTGATCTCCTTGCAGCCCAAGGGACTCTCAAAAGTCTTCTCCAGCACCACAGTTTGAAAGCATCAATTCTTTGACGCTCAGCCTTCTTTATGATCCAACTCTCACATCCACACATGACTACTGGAAAAACCATAGCTTTAACCATATGGATCTTTGTTCACAGTGATGTCCCTGCTTTTTAATACATTGTCTAGGTTTGTCATAGCTTACCTTCCAAGGAGCAAGCGTCTTAATTTCATGGCTGTAGTCACTGTCCACAGTGATTTTGGAGCCCAAGAAAATAAAATATGTCACTACTTCTCCCCTTCTATTTGTCATGAAATGATGGGACTGGCTGCCATGAACTTAGTTTTTTGAATGTTGAGTTTTAAGCTAGCTTTTTCACTCTCCTCTTTCACCCTCATCAAAAGCCTCTTTAGTTCCTCTTCATTTTCTGCCACTAGAGTAGCATCATCTGCATAGCTGAGGTTGTTGATATTTCTCCTGGCAATCTTATTTCAGCTTGTGACTCATACAGCCAAGCTTTTCACATGATGTACTCTGCATAGAAGTTAAATAAGCAGGGTGACAACATACAGCCTTGACACACTCTTTTCCCAGTTTTGAACCAGTCCATTGTTCGATGTCTAGTTCTAACTGTTGCTTATTAACCCACATACAGATTTCTCAGGAGACAGGTAAGGTGGTCTCTTTAAGAATTTTCCAGTTTTTTGTAATCCATGCAGTCAAAGGCTTTAGTCAATGAAGCAGGAGCAGATGTTTTTCTGGAATTCCCTTGCTTTCCCTATAATGTAGCAAATGCTGGCAATTTGATCTCTGGTTTTTCTATGTTTCCTGAACCCAGCTTGTACATCTGGAGGTTCTCAGTTCACAGACTGCCAACGTGTGGCTTGAAGTATTTTGAGCATAATCTTCCTAGCATCTGAAATGAACACAATTATATGATAGTTAGGACATTCTTTGGCATTGCCCTTCTTTGGGATTGGAATGAAAACTGACCTTTTCCAGTCCTGTGGCCACTGAGGAGTTTAATCTCTTCAACATCTGTTAGGTCCTTACTATTTCTGTGCTTTATCATGCCAATCCTTCCATGAAATGTTCCCTTGATATCTCCAGTTTTCTTGACGAGATCTCTAGTATTTCCCATTCTGTTGTTTTGCTCTACTTCTTTGCACTGTGCATTAAAGAAGGCCTTCTTATCTCTCCTCAATGTTCTCTGGAACTCAGCTTTCAGTTGGATGTATCTTTCCCTTTCTTCTTTCCCTTTCACTTCTTTTCTTTCCTCAGCCATTTGTAAAGCCTCCTCCAAAAGAAGACAATCATTTTGCCATCTTGGATTTTTCTTTGGTATGGTTTTGGTCACTGCCTCCTGTACAATGTTACAAAATGTCCATCCATAGTTCTTCAAGGAGTTTATCAGATCTAATCCCTTGAATCTATTCATTACCTCCACTGTATAATCATAAGGGATTTGATTTAAGTCATACCTGAATGGCCTACGCTATTGACACTATATATACACAGATAACTAATGTGAACCTCCTATATAGCACAGAGAACTCTACTTGGTGCTCTGTGATGACCTAAATAGGAAAGAAATCCATAAAGGACAGGGCATACATATTTATATATATGTGGCTTGTTCACTTTGCTGTACAGCCTAAAATGACATAGCAGTGCAAAGAAACTATAATCCAATTTTCAAAAATAAAACAAATAAAGATCACTTTGGCTTCCTCATGAAGAATAGACTGGGAATAGAAGGGTCCAGAGTAGAAATAGGGCAACGCCCCTGGTGGTCCAGTAGCTAAGACTCCCAATGCACTGGGCCCTGGTTTGATCTCTGATCAGGGAACTAGATCCCACAAGCTGTAACAAAGATTGAAGATCCCGAGTGCTGCAACTAAAACCCATCCCAGTCAAATAAAATAATTTTTTTTTTTTAAGTAGAAATGGGACAACCGGCCAGGAGCTTACTGCAATGGCACTGGCAAGAGGTGAAAATGACTCATCGTAACCTGGGGCTTCCCTAGAGGCTCAGTTGGTAAAGAATCTGCCTGCAATGCAGGAGACCCGGGTTCGATCCCTGGGTTGAGAAGATAACCTGGAGAAGAGAATGGCTACCCACTCCAGTATCTTTGCCTAGAGAATCCCATGGACAGAGGAGCCTGGCAGGCTACTGTCCTTGGGGTCACAAGGACATGACTGAGTGAATAACCACTTTCACAACCTGGTAGGCAGTGGTTGTGGAGATGGAGAGGAGGGAGCTGATTCTGAATGTGTTTTGGAGGAAGAGCCATCCAAGGACGTGGGGAAATAAGGGAACAGAAGTCATCAGGATGATTACTAGATACTTGAGCAACTGGGTTGTTCGAAGTGCCCATCGATGTGCCAGAATGGGGAATCTGAGCGAAGAGCAGACATGGAGGTAGAGACAAAGAATTCTTGACATATAAAATTTGAGGGGCCTTTTAGACACCCAAAATGAAGGTGTTGGGTAGGAAGCTGGATATGGTGTCTGGAGCTTGGGGAAGAGGTTGGTTGGGGGGTTGTTCATGGTTATACAGTAAGTTCAAATTGGAACCGGAACCCTGGCTTCTTGGTTCTGAAAACAGTTACTATCAACTCTCCTTTTAGCCAGCCAGGGTAAGTGCATTCCCGTGAAAAACAAGTCAAAGTGTTAGTTGCTCAGTCATGTCCAACTCTTTGCGACCCCGTGGAGTGCAGCCCACCAGGCTCCTCTGTCCATGGAATTCTCCAGGCAAGAATACTGGAGTGGGTTGCCATTCCCTTCTCCAGGGGATCTTCCCAACCCAGGGGTCAAGCTCCCATCTTCCGCACTGCAGGCAGATTCTTTACCATCTGAGCCACCAGGGAGGAATGTGAAAGAAGAAAACACGATTGACAGGCAGAGTTAGGGCACCCATAAACTTCACTGGCCTCACCGGGGTGCTCTTCCTCCCTGCAGGCAGAGAGGTGTGAATGTGACAAGCTTCTTGGCCAACATAGGCAGCATTCTGAGCCCGCTGGTGGCCATGACCTCCGACCTCTACCCTTCCCTGCCTCTTTTCATCTATGGAGGGGTCCTCGTGGCTGCCTGCCCCATCACTGCCCCCCTGCCAGAGACGCTGGGGCTGCCACTACCCAACACACTGCAAGACCTGGAGAGAAGGTAGGCTTCCCCCCACACCCGCAGAGCTCTAGGACCACACAAATTGCTGATCCAGTCCGTTTAACAAGAAAAAAAAAAAAAAAAAACGGATCCAGGGGAGACCGGGGACTTAGTTGGGGTCATTCAGCTAGACTCTGGTGGAGCCAAGGCCAGAATCCAGGCCTCCGGCTTCCTTGGTCCTGTTTTCACAGATAGGCAGAGTCCCCCAGAATCCTTTCTGGGGCTCTCAACTCTTGGAAACAGTGGGAGATTTGGACATAAAGTGGGACAACTGAGCACAAACCTAAAAAGGATCCCCCATCTCCACTCCTACACCCTGCTTCTCCTTCCCCCATAGGTGGAAAGAGAAATCAGGGCGGAAGCAGCAGGAGCAGCAGATGGTCCCACTCCAGTCCTCCTGAGAACCGAGCAAGGGCAGCAGGTGGACAGAGTCCCTGCATCTCCACACCAGGAGGAGGAATGGAGACATGGTGGCCAGGGGAGGACGGGAAGGGCCTCTACTGGACCTATGGTTCCAGAGGATACTTCCCCGGGGCCCCCACTCCCAGCCAGACCCATCCTATCATTTCATTAAAAACAGCTATGCACATAAAATGATTCTGTTATATATATATAATCTTTTTCGGATTCTCTTCCATTATAGGTTATTACAAGATAATGAATATAGTCCCTCTGCTATACAGCAGGCCTTTGCTGCCGCTGCTGCTGTTCAGTCGCTAAGTCGTGTCCAACTCTTTGTGACCTCATGGACTGCAGCAGGTTTCTCTGCAATCGCCTGGCTTCTCTGTCCTCCACTGTCTCCTGGAGTTTGCTCAAATTCACATCCATTGAGTCATGATACTATCCAACCATCTCATCCTCTGTCGTCTCCTTCTCCTGCCCTCAATCTTTCCCAGCATCAGGGTCTTTTCCAATGAGTGGGCTGTTTGCATCGTGGCCAAAGTATTGGAGGTTCAGCTTCAGCATCAGTCCTTCCGATGAATATTCAGGGTTGATTTCCTTGAGGATTGACTGATGTGATTTCCTTGCAGTCCAAGGGACTCTCAAGAGTCTTCTCCAGCACCACAATTTGAAAGCATCAATTTTTCACCTGTTACCTGAACTCAATTCCTTGCAGTTGTAGGGCTGAGCGCGCTGGCCACCACTCCAAGCCCTAGCCCTTTGTATGACCTCATTATTGTCCTTATCTTGTAGAAAACTAATGGTTGGTTTACTATTACTGGGCAAAGGTAACAGTAGTGCAAAGTCCTCTAGTAAGGGAAGTGCTTGGCAATTTCTGGAAACAGCAAGTCCTATTTGGCTGGAGCAGACTAGTAAGGAGGCAGTGCTAGGATATTAGATCAAGGAGGAAGAAGAGGGTGATCACACAATGGCCTGGAAAGTACTTTTGAGACCAGGAGCTTTACCCTGAAAAAGATGAGAAAGTGATAGAGCATCTCAAATAGAGGACGGATACAATTTGACTTATATGTCAAAAGGAACAAAAAAAAAGAAAGAAAAAAATGGACTTCCCTGGCAATCTAGTGGTTAAGACTCCACACTTCCAATGCAGGGGACACAGGTTTGATCCCTGGTCAGGGAACTAAGGTCCTGCATGCTACATGGCGCAGCTGAAAACTTTTTTTAAAAATGACTTAAAAAAAGAAAAAGGAAGCTTCTGAATGCTGTGTTGAGGACAGACTACACAATGAGTCTGGGTAGAAGCAGGAAGACCAGGGTGGAGGCAGTTATCCAGGTGGGAGATGACACTGGCCAAGACCACAGGGGTTGTACCCTGGATATATTCAAGGAAGAGACAACAGGATTGTTTTTTAATGAATTAGATTTGAGTATGTAAGGGAAAGACTGACTTCCCAAGTGGTACTAGTGGGAGACACAAGAGACGCAGATTCAGTCCCTGGGTGGGGAAGACGCCCTAGAAGAGGAAATGGCAACCCACTCTAGCATTACTGCCTGGAGAATCTCGTGGACAGAGGAGCCTGCCAAGCTACAGTTCATAGGGTCGCAAAGAGTTGGACACAACTGAAGTAACTGAGTGTGCCTGTAAGAAGTCAAGAAGAGCGAAGTCAAGAGCGACTGCACGGTGTGGGGCCTGCGCTACTGGGACAGGGATATCATCCACTGAGATAAGCAAGCCTGCAGTTGGGGTTAGGGATGAGTCATGTCTGAGATTATTCTAGGTATCCAAGTGGAGCTGGCAGGCAGCGATGATGACAGCGATAACAATAATCATAGCTCCAGCCGTAGTACCAGTCGGAGTCAGGCACTCTTCCAACGCTTTACATGTCTTAATTCATTTAATCCTCATAACAACCTTATGACGTCAAGCTATCATTTTCCCCATTTTACAGATGAGGAAATTTTGGATATATGAGTCTGGAGTTCAGAGGAGAGGCTAGGCTGGAGATGTAAAATCTGGAAGTCATCAACGTGTGGGTGACATAACCTAGAGAGTGGATGTGAGGGTCCAAGGACTGAGCCGAGATCTTTCAAAGTTTAGAGAGTGGGAGCATGAGCAAAGAAGAGCGAAGAACAGTAATCAGAGACATAGGAGAACCAAGAGGGGGTCTTCAGAGGCTCTGTACAGAAAGCAGTTCTAGAAGAAAGAAGTGATGAAGAGAAAGCACTCTGGGAACTGCAAATCGAGATCTCAATACTAGGAGACAGTGTGGGGTTGGGTGCTAGCCACTGACTGATGATATATGCACGTGTGCTAAGTTGCTTAGGTCGTGTCCGACTCTATGCAACCCTATGGACTGTAGCCTGCCAGGTTCCTCTGTCCATGGGATTCTCCAAGCAAGAATACTGGAGTGGGTTACCATTCCTCCTCCAGGGCATCTTCCTGACCCAGGGAGCAAAGGAGTCTCCTCTCTTGTGTTTTGGCAGGCAGATTCTTTACCACTAGGACCACTTGGGAAGCCAACCTACTTCAAGTCACAAGGCCTCAGCTCCCACATCTGTAAAATGGGTCTTTACCACCCTGTGACCAGTCTTTGTCCCCAGTCTCATCCCAGGACCACCAGCTGAGTTAGCCTTACCACCCTCATTCCGCTGCCTTTACCTCCCCATCTCCCCGCCTCTTGCCACTTGCCTCACTAGAATGTTCTAGTTCATAATCTATACTTTTGCCTCTAAGGCATTCCCTCATCTTGAACCAAGCTTATGATGGGGGGGCAGGGTATCACTGTAAATACTTGTAGGATTCATCTCCCACACTGCCTTTCCTCTGGCACCTGGCTCTCTTTGACCCTGGCTCAAGCCCAGAGACTCAAGAACTGCAGCAGGGGAGAGGGAAAGAGCTGCCTGTTAACCTCCTAGAACCCCAAATCCCAGAAATGAATTTACAGAGGAAGACTGGAACCATGGGGAGGAAGTGGGAGGGGCCAGGAACTGAGGTTCAAGGTGCAGGGGTCTGAGGCCAGAGGGGCCAGAGGCCTCACAGGGGCCTGAGGAATAAGGTCTGTTGATTGAGGACTGGGCTGCAGGCANAGAAATGAATTTACAGAGGAAGACTGGAACCATGGGGAGGAAGTGGGAGGGGCCAGGAACTGAGGTTCAAGGTGCAGGGGTCTGAGGCCAGAGGGGCCAGAGGCCTCACAGGGGCCTGAGGAATAAGGTCTGTTGATTGAGGACTGGGCTGCAGGCAAGGGCATGGGATTGGGAACCAGCTATCACACAGACCCTTGCCAGAAAGGCCCAGACAGCACCCTCCAGGACTCTGGTGACCAGAAAGAATCTGGGAAGGGGACAGCTGGGTGGAGTCTGAGCTCTCCAGGACTGAGCCAGGGAAATCACAGGAAGCCAAGCACAAAGACCAACATACTAAGGAGAATAGAGCAAGGAGCCAGGAGATGGAAGTGTCCAGGCAAGGCTGGGGCCAGGGAAAGAAGCCCTTGATGGGATAGGAAGCCCAGGCCTGAAAGATGGAGGAAATGCCTAAAATGATCACCTGTTGGAGCTGGAGCATTTCTAGATAAGCCAGCCCAGAGTGACTCAAGTGTGTTCCTGAGATGCCAGTCCTAAAAGATGCTCTACATAAAAATATTTCTGGTTTTCCCAGTAGTCATGCATGAATGTGAGAGTTGGACCATAAGGAAGAAGGCTGAGTGCCAAAGAATTGATGGTTTTGAATTGTGGTGTTGGAGAAGACTCTTGAATGTCCCTTGGACTGCTAGAAGATCAAACCAGTCAATCTTAAAGGAAATCAAACCTGAATATTCATTGGAAGGACTGATGCTGAAGCTGAGGCTCCAGTACTTTGGTCACCTGATGCAAAGAGCCAACTCTTTGGAAAAGACCCTGATACTGGGAAAGACTGAAGGCAGGAGGAGAAGTGGGCAACAGAGGATGAGATGGTTGGATGGCACCGACTCAATAGACAGGAGTTCGAGCAAGCTCCGGGAGATGGTGAAAGACGGGGAAGCCTGGTGTGCTGCAGTCCAAGGGGTCACAAAACGACAGACACAACGGAGCCACTGAACAGCAACAACCATGTGTAAAATAGATGGCTAGTGGAAAGCTGCTGTACAGCGCAGGGAGCTCAGGCTAGTGTTCTGTGACAACCCTGGTGGGTGGGATGGGGTGGAAGGTGGGAGGGAGATTCAAGAGGGAAGGAACATACGTATATCTGTGGCTGATTCATGTTGCTGTATGGCAGAAACCAACACAATATATTGTAAAGCAATTATCCTTCAATTAAAAAAATTTTGAAGAGTGTGACAAATAAATAAAAGCTCTGATAGATTCCTGCAGTAAAGAAAGCCTAATTAATTTATCATAGAAGACTTTTTTCTTATAACTTACACCAACTACTGTTCTGCAAAATAAACTTTGAGGTATACTAGACTAGCCTCCCATTTTACTTCCAGCTTTACCAAAACTCAGAGAAGGAGAGTAATGTGCCCCAGATCTCATGACCAGGAGAGACAGAGCTGAGTAAAACCCCAGGTATCCCATTTTTAAAGGCCATCAAAGCTGGGAAAGTCCTCTAGGACCAGACAGCGCATCTGGTCCATCTTTGCCTGTGTCCTCAGTCCCATTTACGGAAGGGGAGCCTGAGGCTGAGAGAGAAGCCTTGACTATTTGTCCCCACAAGGTGCGCTCACCTGGGCCCCCAACTTGACTCCAACATCCTGGTGCCCTGAAAACTAAGTAACCTTGGGAATCAGATCTTCCTCCCCAGCCAGACCTACATCCTCCCCACTGGGACCAGCTCCCATGGACCATCACTCTACCTTTCTTCACCGTTATCCCTAAGCTCAGGAAGTTCATGGACTCTGATCCACCCTGGAACCTTTCTCAGGATCAATCTGGTCTCCTCAGCTCACCAATCCCATGCCTTCCGGGCTCTGGTGTCTCCTGTTCCCTCCCCAGTGTTGAACACAGTACTGGGCATAGATTCCAGACTGTTCCCTCAAGATTGCATAATCAATCTGGAGGAAGTAGGATACAGCATAGGCTGCACTGTGGGGTTTTTTAACAGGGAGTACTGGGCTTCCCTGGGGTCTCAGATTGGTAAAGAATCCACCTGCAATGCGGGACAACTGAGTTTGATCCCTGGGTTGGAAAGATCCCTGGAAGAGGGCATGGCAATCCACTCCAATATTCTTGTCTGGAGATTCCCCATGGACAGAGGAGCCTGGCGGGCTACAGTTCAGGGGGTCACAAAGAGTCGGACACATTTTAGTTAAGCACAGCACACAGCACGCGTTGTCAACTCTGGAAATCTATCCCTGGACTGTTGGGTAAAGGAGGAGGGCTAAGCTGGAGGTGGGCTTTTATCCCTGTCTTCCTCTACCCCAGGTAGGTTACAGAGCCACCCCACTGGCTGTTGGTGGCAGGAAAGCTAGAGCAGGCAGGGCATATGCCCAGTGGAAAGGTTCACATGCCTAGGAGGAAAACACAGAGATAAATATTCACCCGAGAAGTGACACAGCTTGAGACCCACCATCCAAAAGCCAGACCCAGACGCAGACCCAGCCTGGCTTCCTTCCTCCTTTCCTGTACGGCTGTTTCCTTTCGGAAAAGGGCTACCTTTCTCTCATACACACCCAAACGCTCCCTTTCTGAGCCTCTGGTCCTCTACTGGAAGAGGAAGCAGGGTGGGGAAGTTTGGTCCCCAC
Organism: Raphicerus campestris; assembly: GCA_006410735.1. Taxonomy (NCBI): domain Eukaryota; kingdom Metazoa; phylum Chordata; class Mammalia; order Artiodactyla; family Bovidae; genus Raphicerus; species Raphicerus campestris. Next base: position 145,581 of record SJYW01029920.1, on the reverse strand, counting down.
CCCTGAGGACTCCGTGCTCCCTCCGGCTGCTGCCGGGCTCACGCCCTTCTCCAAGGGGCTCCAGCTTCCAGCCAACCCCTGAAGTGCCCCAGGGAGAGGGAGAGGCAGCTGGAGCTGGCAGGCCCCTCCCCCTCACCGGCCTCAGCCCTGGGGCTACAGGTCCTAACTCGATTGTGCACGGTTAATCACAGCGTGTGCTGGCCAGCGGAGTAAACAGGCAGCCTCCAAGGTCCACTCAGAGTCATCAATCCCTTCCCTGGTCAGGCCTCCTTCAGTGCTGGGCCTGGCAGGAGGCGCCAAGGGAACAGGGAAGGGGGGCCATGGGGCCAGGGTTGTGTTAGACCCTGGCAGAAAAGCTGATTGCCCCACAGTCCAGGGAAATGGATGAGAAGAAAAGAAGAGATGTGGATACAATGACATTGGTATTTGAGGGATCTTTAAGATAGGGCAAAAGCGATGGTTGGGAAGCTCTGGCACCTACTAGCCATGTGACCTTGAACAGATGACTGGACCGCTCAGTGCCTCCGTTTTCTCATCTATAATATGGGGATAATCACCTCTGGCACCTACTAGCCATATGACCTTAGACAGATGACTGAACCGCTCATGCCTCAGTTTTCTCATCTATAATATGGGGACAATAATTCTACCTACTTCTTCAGGTTGCTATGAAAATTAAATTAGTGAAAACACGTAAAACACTGAGAACAGTGCCTGCACACAGTTGGGCCCATGTGTTTGCTAAATAAATGGAACAACAGAATGAATGACTGGGAGAAACACTGGCTTAGCAGTTCCCGTGATACCCTGTGTCTTAGAAATCACCTAAAGTGTTCTCAGCAAGATGTGGGCCACAGTTTCCTGTATGTAAAAGTGAAGTGAAGTCGCTCACTTGTGTCCAACTCTTTGTGACCCCACAGACTGTAGTTTACGAGGTTCCTCTGTCCTTGGGATTTTCCAGGTAAGAATACTGGAGTGGGTTGCCGTTTCCTTCTCCAGGAGATCTTCCCGACCCAGGGATTGAACCCAGGTCTCCCGCATTGTAGGCAGATGCTTTACCATCTTAGCCACNTTACAGAGCCACCCCACTGGCTGTTGGTGGCAGGAAAGCTAGAGCAGGCAGGGCATATGCCCAGTGGAAAGGTTCACATGCCTAGGAGGAAAACACAGAGATAAATATTCACCCGAGAAGTGACACAGCTTGAGACCCACCATCCAAAAGCCAGACCCAGACGCAGACCCAGCCTGGCTTCCTTCCTCCTTTCCTGTACGGCTGTTTCCTTTCGGAAAAGGGCTACCTTTCTCTCATACACACCCAAACGCTCCCTTTCTGAGCCTCTGGTCCTCTACTGGAAGAGGAAGCAGGGTGGGGAAGTTTGGTCTCCACCCCTGAGGACTCCGTGCTCCCTCCGGCTGCTGCCGGGCTCACGCCCTTCTCCAAGGGGCTCCAGCTTCCAGCCAACCCCTGAAGTGCCCCAGGGAGAGGGAGAGGCAGCTGGAGCTGGCAGGCCCCTCCCCCTCACCGGCCTCAGCCCTGGGGCTACAGGTCCTAACTCGATTGTGCACGGTTAATCACAGCGTGTGCTGGCCAGCGGAGTAAACAGGCAGCCTCCAAGGTCCACTCAGAGTCATCAATCCCTTCCCTGGTCAGGCCTCCTTCAGTGCTGGGCCTGGCAGGAGGCGCCAAGGGAACAGGGAAGGGGGGCCATGGGGCCAGGGTTGTGTTAGACCCTGGCAGAAAAGCTGATTGCCCCACAGTCCAGGGAAATGGATGAGAAGAAAAGAAGAGATGTGGATACAATGACATTGGTATTTGAGGGATCTTTAAGATAGGGCAAAAGCGATGGTTGGGAAGCTCTGGCACCTACTAGCCATGTGACCTTGAACAGATGACTGGACCGCTCAGTGCCTCCGTTTTCTCATCTATAATATGGGGATAATCACCTCTGGCACCTACTAGCCATATGACCTTAGACAGATGACTGAACCGCTCATGCCTCAGTTTTCTCATCTATAATATGGGGACAATAATTCTACCTACTTCTTCAGGTTGCTATGAAAATTAAATTAGTGAAAACACGTAAAACACTGAGAACAGTGCCTGCACACAGTTGGGCCCATGTGTTTGCTAAATAAATGGAACAACAGAATGAATGACTGGGAGAAACACTGGCTTAGCAGTTCCCGTGATACCCTGTGTCTTAGAAATCACCTAAAGTGTTCTCAGCAAGATGTGGGCCACAGTTTTCTGTATGTAAAAGTGAAGTGAAGTCGCTCAGAAGTGTCCAACTCTGTGACCCCACAGACTGTAGTTTACGAGGTTCCTCTGTCCTTGGGATTTTCCAGGTAAGAATACTGGAGTGGGTTGCCGTTTCCTTCTCCAGGAGATCTTCCCGACCCAGGGATTGAACCCAGGTCTCCCGCATTGTAGGCAGATGCTTTACCATCTTAGCCACCAGGGAAGTCAAAAGGGAGGTCATAATTGTGCCTGTAGCAAGGAGCCATTAGGAGGGTTAAATGAAAAAGTGCACTAAAGTGTTTATGAATGCAGTAGCTGGATGAAGCACAAGCTGGAATCAAGATTGATGGGAGAAATATCAATAACCCCAGATATGCAGATGACACTACCCTTATGGCAGAAAGTGAAGAACTAAAGAGCCTATTGATAAAAGTGAAACAGGAAAACCAAAAAGTTAACTTAAAACTCAACATTCAGAAAACGAAGATCATGGCATCTGGTCCTATCACTTCATGGCAAATAGATGGGAAACAATGGAAACAGTGAGAGACTGTATTTTGAGGGGGCTCAAAATCACTGCAGATGGTGACTGCAGACATGAATTAGAAAGGCACTTGCTCCTTGGGAAAAAAGCTATGACAAATCTAGAAAGTGTATTAAAAAGCAAACACATTACTTTACCAACAAAGGTCCATCTAGTCAAAGCTATGGTTTTCCCAGTAGTCATGTGTGGATGTGAAAGTAGGACCGTAAAGAAGGCAGAACAGCAAAGAATTGATACTTTCAAACTGTGATGCAGAGAAGACTCTTGAGAGTCCCCTGAACTGCAGGATCAAACCAGTCAATCCTAAAGGAAATCAATCCTGAATATACATTGGAAGGACTGATGCTAAAGCTGAAGCTCCAACACTTTGGCCACCTGATGGGAAGAGCCAGCTCATTGGAAAAGACCATGATGCCAGGAAAGATTGAAGGCAGCAGAAGGGGACGACAGAGGATGAGATCATTGGATGGCATCACCGACTTAATAGACATGAATTTGAGAAAGCTCTGGGAGTTGGTGAAGGACAGGGAAGCCTGGCGTGCTGCAGTCCATGGGGTCGCAAAGAGTCTGGGCAGGACTGAGCGACTGAACAACAAATGAAGTGTTTACAAACACGGTAACCAGTAGCAAGCACTGCAAGCAAAGTACCCAACTCCTGTTTCTTCCTGGAGCTAGATCTGCACCATCCTTTACTCACCCATGCCAACGAAAAGTCTTCACCGTAGTCAATGAAGAAGGAATATGTACTATCATTTCTTTCCCCGCGAAGGAAAATACACTCTGGGTACCAGCCCCAGGCCCCCCGGCCTCTCGGTGCCCCGGTCCCAGGCAAGAAGCAGCACTGGCCGCTAGAGGGCGCGGCGGGAGCTGCAGAGAGCGGTGAGTACCATTGGAGCGGCCCGGGCAGCGAGTACTGAGTTCAAGGACCCGAGCGGAGGCTCGGAGAGTGAAGGGCAGCCCGCTGCCACCGATGGACTTGCTGCGCCTGTGCGAGGGGAGGGTCTCGCCGAGAGGTGGGTGGGAGAGGGATCCGACTTAGGCTCCACTCGCCTGGCACTGTCCCTTTCCTCGCTTTCGTGGGCTTCGAGCTTCCGTCTCCGCCTCGGTGGGAAATTCGAAGACAAGAGTATATGTCCTCGGGAATCGGAGTCGGAGGGAAGGATGTTACCAGGAAAGGAAGCAAACTTAGCTGGGTCGGGAGCAGGGAACCCCGAAATCCGTCCTGCCTCACCCGGCCACTCCCTGGGCGCTCGGACTCAGCTACAGAGAGTTTGGGGAAAGCCTTGTACATCAAAGCCTCAGGGCCAGGATTCCACTCCCCCCCGCCAACGCTAAGTTTCCACCCAGAGCTCGACCTGACTTCTCTCCAGCAGCCTCACGTCGTCCTGGGCCCGGGCCGGGGCCCCTATACCGTGTGGCGTGAAAACATGGGGCCGGGTGTCCACTGACCAAGCTCAGCAAAGTCGTTGCTGTTAATCCGATTTTTCGAGCTGCTTTTGGCCACAGAGATTTGCGCGAGAAGCACGGGCCTCCATTGTGTGGCGGAAAGCGCGCCTTTCCTCCGTCCCGGCCAAACGGCCACAGTGCGTCCAGCTCCTAGGCAGGCGGCAGCAAGTGACCTGGACTCCGAGGTCCTCACAGGCGGAACAAGGGAACGCTAACCCGCCCCCTGAGGGGACGCAGCTTCTCCCCGCGCCCCAGTCCCACCGGGATCCTGAGATTCGTCCAGGATGCGTTGCCTCGGTTCCCAACAATCACCGCCAGACTCCGGGCGCCCGGTTAACTCGGCCCCACCCGCCCCTGCAGGTTCAAGCCGCGCGAGGCGCCACTCTCCGGGTCGCCAGACTCCATCCTTTCTTTGGAAGCTGACTTCGAGGCTTCGGGGCCGGCGGCGCTGGGCTTTTGCGGGCCCTCCCGCCTGCCCCGAGGCTCCCAGAACAGAGCCATGCCGGGGAGGTGAAGCGCCCAGTAGGTGAAGGGAAGATTGTTCCTAAGAGGCCTTATCTGTGCAACTAGACTGGGAAAAGCCCTATTTCCTGTCCAAGATGATGCCTTTGCAGAAGTCACCTTCCTCCGGCCCCCCGGGCTGCAGGGACTGCGGGGGATCGGGAGGGGCACCTTTCTAGGCCTCCTCCATCTGCGGCCCGCCCTGATTTTAGTTTCTCCTTTTAAATCTGGGAATTAGTCCCTCCGCCGGGAAGGTGAGAGGGGGAGGGTAACGAGGCTGAGGGCCTAAAGCAGTGGGGGTCGGGGTGGGGGGTACATATCAAGGAAGGGTACCCCCAGGACGACCGGCTGCCTCCCCTCTGGGAATAGAGGCCCCTTCCCAACACCGGTGAGATCACCAACCCTGGTGCATTCCAGAGGGCGCTGAGGACCAACCGCCAACCCTAGGTCTGGTGGAGGCCTCGGATCGCCCATTCCGCCACCTTCTTCCAGAACAGGAAGCAGCACTGATAAGCGGCAAGTTTATCTCGGTTTGAGCTGCTGAAGTGGCTTCAAGCCGAGGGTGAAGGTTAAGCTGAGGGGCTGCGAGCGCATAGCAGGAGCGCAGCGCCCACTTCCTTTCCGCACCAGCACGCGGCTTTCAGCCAAGATCCTCGAATTTCTACAAATGCTGTCACTGGTTTCTGACATCCCTGAAGCCTTCACTCTCCCTCTGCGACCCCAGTCCCCGGACCGCCCCGGCACGCTGACCGCATCCTGCGTGAACCCCCTGGCACGCGAGCTGCTTAAACCTCTACTCGTCTGTAAAATGGGAATAATAACAGAAGCTCCCTCTGGGAGTTGCAGTGAGAAACAAAACTAGTTAATTAAGAGCCTTTTTAACAGCGCCGAACTCTTAGTAAGTGCTCAATACGAGTTATAAATAACAATGATAATGGCTTTCACTTGTAACAAACGCCAGTGCCAAGTTTAACCTGCAACTGGCGATCAAACAGCGCCGTCTGGGAAGTATTTCTAAGTGCCCTCCCTGAGTGATGATGAAACAGACGTAGAGGGGGCCCTAACTTGGCTCAGGGCGCCTCCACTGGGAAGCGGGAGAGCTAGTTCCCACCCAAGGCAGCTTCTCTCTTCCTCCAGGAGAGGAGGCTGAGAGAGGAACCCGGCCCTACGGGGTGACCCCCTATTCCCCCAGTGGCCTAAAGGAGTGAATAAATCCTCGGCCAGGCGACCAAAATAGCAACCGCCAGGAGCCTGTGCGAACAGGGATCCCGCCCCAAAGGCCAGAAAAGGGAAATGGCAGAGGTCAAGCCCGGCCGCTGACTGCGACTGAGGGTCGCGCGGGGGCGGGGCTGGACCCCCACGTGCGCCGCCTGCCGCTGCCTCGCCGAGCCCTTTGTCGCGAGCAGCCGCGTTCGTGCCGCACTCTGTGGCTTAAAATAAAGACAATGTTCCCAGCCTCCCTGCGGCTAAATCCGGCGCGGGTGCGGGGGCGGTGAGAGAGCTGGGTGGGAGAGCTTCTCCCAGCCCTACCTCCCTTCTCCCTTCCTGCCTCAGTTTCCCCATCTGGTAAGGGGACTCAGCCAAGTCTGAGGCCGAGAACATACAATCAGGGGTGGGCTGGGGCGGTGGGCGGGGGGCGTCACCCCGCTGCCTCCGCGGCTGCACGGACTTAAAGAGCAAACAGACCTCTTGGGACAGAGAGGGGCACCCAGGAGGAGGCAAGGGAAAGCTGGTCACCCTCCTCTCCTGCCTACAAAATAAGTGTTTATTTCTAAAGGGACGTGTGCAGAGGCGGTGGGAGAAGAGAAAAGGGAGACCAAGGAGCTTGGGGGGAGGGGGCAAGAAGAGAGCCTGATTCAGACTCGGAAATGGATGTTGAGCGTGGAGGCCTGACACCCCCACACTCAGCCACGTGTACGCGCACAAGTACACGCAGCCCCACCGCGCGCACAAGCCACCGCCGCAAATCGAGCGCAGTCCAGCAGGGGGCAGCGGGTGTCCGCGCCCACGGGCAGGGACTGGTCGAGTTCTGACCCTCCCCTGCCCGGCTGGCTGACCCAGGAGTGGGAGGGGGTTGTTCAGATTCCTCTCCAAGCGGCAGGGTCTCCTGGATGCTTGCCTGGGTGCTTGCTCTAGGCGCAGCTGGCTTTGAGAAGCAGAGATGCGCCGACATGTACCTGCCACGTGTGCCCACCCACCCCACCAGGGGCACGATGGTGTCTGGCCGCTCCCCAGGTACCAGAGTTTCCGCTCCACCTGACTCCTGTGGCAACCGGGGCTCCAGCCTGAGGAAGCCCAGGTTATCCTGGGCATCAGGATTGAGAGGG
>SJYW01029920.1:118063-134123 GCA_006410735.1 Raphicerus campestris | reverse complement strand
AGGAGCCTCCCCACCTCTGCTCTAGAGCCAGAGCCCAGGAGGTCTCTAGGACCAGGTGAGGGCTGGGCATGACCCAGGTCTCTATGGCAAAAGGTCCCCAGGGGTTCTATCTCTGAGGAAACTCAACACAGAAATCCAAACCAGCCTGGGGGCGGGGCGTGGTGGGGGGACGCAGTGCTGACCAAGCAGTGGGGCTCCAGGAGGGTGGGGGGAGGAAGGGCAGGCGCACACCTGTGAGCCCCAAGTGGGAGTCAGGGGAGACAGAGTTTGACAGGCTGGGAGGAGAGCTGTCTGTCTGCCTGTCTGTCTGTCTTCCAGGTGGAAGCTGGGGGTGGCACAGGCAGAGAGGTAGAGGCTGCCTCACTTGTCAGAATTAGCAAGTTCCACAGTTGGGCAACACTCAGACACACATCGAACACAGACACACGTCCTGGCTTCAGACCCACGGGGCAACACCTGCATTTCCACCGGCTGCATGGTGACATGCGTACTCAGGTACACGCATGTGCAGGGCACTCAGCAACGCATGGAGCAGGCATACGTTCCCCCCACACACACTCATCCCCGCAAACCATTCACCCATATGCCCTCACACCCGGCTGTGCAGCGGGGACAGAAAACCAGCACGTGGGCTCAGCGTCCGCTCAGCCCTCAGCCCGGGGCGCGCGCGCCAGCCCTCTGGGTCTGTTCCAAGTTGGAGCCTCTCACGTGAGGCCCAATGTGTCATTTCCAAACAGAAGGAATCCAGCTCCTTCCCAGCAGGGAGAAAGAGCAGGGTGTGGGGCTGGGTGGGTGGGCGCGTGGGCACGTGCAAGGGGGCCGGGCATGTGTGCTGGGTAAACAGGCATGTGAACACCGACCGGGCCTGGTAGACTTGGGCTGGGGGCTCTAAGGCTGGGTGGGGGAAGGTGCCGGGCCAACAGTGTGCCTTTGTGAGAGTGCATGTGCGAGCTTGTGTGTGTGTGTGTGTGTGTGTGTGTGTGGTGTGTGCAGCCGAGCCTGTGTGCTTTGGGTGTGGGTGTTTGTCTCCCTGTATCCGCCTTCTCTCCCATTCTGGACTTTTAGCCTTCCTGGGCTCATCTCCCTCCTGTCCTGCACCCTACCTGTAGGGGCTGGAATTGGGTGCCCTAGTGGAGAAGGAGGCCACGCTCCAGGGCCCACTGTAACCCGGACGCTGCCCGAGGCTTCCCTCTAGCTCCCCCTCCCTTCCTTTCCTCTCTTTCTTCCCTCCCTCTTTCTCTTCCTCCCTCCCCCCCCCCAGGCTGGCGTGCCAGGGGGTGGGACATGCCAATCACCGGCTGTGCCTCTCCGGCTGCCAGCACAGGGCGCAGCTCCCCCCGGGAGCCAGGTGTTTGGGTCCCTGGAGACGCCGCCGGCCCCCCGGAGAGACAGTGGGGCTGAGGACCCTTCAGAGCCCTCTCCAGCCCCATGGTGAGTATGTTTGAGAGGGCTTGGGAGGGGCTCCACTGAGGTGGGGGCAGTAGAAGCAGGGTCCTCGAGCAAGGCAGGGACCAGGACTAGAGGGAAATGAAGAGGGACCCCAGAGAGAGGAGGGGGCCAGGGAGGGGTCTAGAGGCCAAGGTTCTGCAAGGCTGCTCCAAGTATCCCATCTCCTGGCTTCTGGTGGATACATCTAATGTTTTCCTGGGGTTCAGCTGGAAAAGGAGCTGGCGAGCCCCTAGAACTCTGGACCCAGAGCCCAGAAGGGAGCAGCTTGCCATGCAGCAGGCAGAGCCTCCCAGCCCCAGGGACAGTGTAGGGAGGGCAGGAGGCCAGGAGGTAGCCCTTGCCACCAGAATCTTTCAGGAGGTTGACCGCCCCCCCAACTGGGGTGCCAGTCTCAGAACCTCCTCCTCTCCTCCCTCAGGGAACGCTGACTCCCACCATCCCCATCCACCTTCAGCCCCTCCACGATGGACTGAACCAGGCTGCTGGCCAGATGGACAAGCGGGATGCCAAGGTGGGTGCTGGGCCAGACGCCAGCAGGAGACCAGGCCAAGAGCTCCAGGGCTCCTGGGGGACACGGGCGCATGGACAGCCACACCGGCCAGGGAACGTGGTCCCGATGTGTGCAGGAGCCCAGAGGGCCCTCCCTATATCCATAGTACCTTGGGCAGGGCAGATCACAGACCTATACGCAGGTAATGCATAGATACGAATGGGCACCCATGCCAGTCACCCACCCCAGGACCCCCAGACTTCACAACGTGGGGATGGGCTGGACGCCAGGCACTCTGATTCTTGCAGAGTGCCAGCTTCTGAGCTGGCAGCTGGGGAGGGGGTGGGCAGCTTTCATCGGGTCACTCTGACAGGTGCTGCTTGGGGGGTTATCAGCGCCAGTGGAGTCACTGCTTCCCAGAAAATATACCTGCAGCACGGCCCAGGCTGACCCAGGGCCTCCTGCCCAAATGGCCGGAAGGAGTCAGACTGTCTCCTGCAGCTGGACAGTCTCCTGCCCCTAGGTAATCAGCTGCTCACTGAGCTGTCAGATGAGAGTTAGTTCTCTGCCCCCTGACCTCAGCCACTGGGCAAGCTGTGATCACCACTGCGATATGGAAGGCAGGGGAGGAAATGATGAAATGGGGCTGCAGAAGATGTGACTCTGGGCTCCTCGGCTGGCTCCTGGAGGGCTGAGAACTGGATCCCCAAGTGCACAGAGGAAGGAGTCCAGAGGGTCAAGAAGAGGGTAGGCAGAAGTCATGTCAGACTAGAAAGGAATCTCCCCATTGTACAGATGGAGAGACTGAGGCTGAGGAAGGGGCAGGGACATGCTCATGGTCACAGAAGGAATATTTAGAGGTCTGGCTGGGGCTGATCTCCTCACCCTCAGTACAGCCTTGAACTCCCACCTCTCTGAGCAGGATGACGGGGTGGGGAAAGCAGCGAGCTCCATGAGCTGGGGCTCCTGGGCGGGCGGGAGAGGTGGGTGAACATCTCATTGGGTTTCTGTTCTGCTGTGATGCCATGGTGATGCCTAGAAAGATGGGGGAGGGAGGGAGAGAGAAGAAAGGAAATGGGGAGGGGAGCGCGAGTGAGAGCAGAGGGCACGCGGAGAGGAGGCTGAGAGCCAGGTACTTCTGATGCCACCTGGCAGAGTGGGCTCTGGGGCCCAGCCTGCTAACTGCCAGGCTCTGACATGATCCGGCTAAAGTTGGGCAACTGGTTAAGGTCCATCAACAGTGAGAGTATTTGGCACTGGTTCTAAGGCTGACGCTCCACTTCCGGCTCGGCGGTGCATTTATGAGCAGTTAACTGATGGCTCCTGCCCTTCCCAGGGGTAGTCAGCGCTCCCCCGGAGTGACTGTTGAGCCTGGAAAGGTGATAAAGTGTATCAGTTTACCCCCTCCTTTCCAAAGCCAGACATCAGAGGTGGAAGCTTTGTAAACCTTTAATGGGTCAAGAGCTACCTTCAAAGAAAAATTAACCCCGGGGTGGGGAGAGCTACCTCTGACAGGCTGGTTTAGGGTTAAGGTCCCCGCAGAAGGGACAGACGGGTCAAGAGGCCTGGCCAGAGGACCACCTTCCCTGCACATGTGAGGTCCCAGGTATCCAACCCCATGGCCCCCACCTCGTACCTCCTTCTCCCCTGTATCGCCCGTCCTCTCCAGCCAAGGTTCTGCCGACTTCCAGAATCACAAGATGGCTTCACTCCTCCCCCTGAATCTCTCCTCCAGCACCCCTCATTCTCTGCCTTGCCTTCTGCACTCCTTGACCAGTGGTAAGATTCAGGAAGCCCCAGTGTTCAGGCATCCCTGTCCCCATCAATCTCTCCCCTCCCCCTTCCTCTCACCAGCCAGATCCCCGGCCCCTGGGGATTGGTCCAGGGCGCTGGCTAGCCTGCCCTGCTCAAGGCTCTGACCTCATCCCTTAACCTGTCTCTTATACACATCTCTGGACTTTTAGCCTTCCTGGGCTCATCTCCCTCCTGTCCTGCACCCTACCTGTAGGGGCTGGAATTGGGTGCCCTAGTGGAGAAGGAGGCCACGCTCCAGGGCCCACTGTAACCCGGACGCTGCCGGAGGCTTCCCTCTAGCTCCCCCTCCCTTCCTTTCCTCTCTTTCTTCCCTCCCTCTTTCTCTTCCTCCCTCCCCCCCCCCAGGCTGGCGTGCCAGGGGGTGGGACATGCCAATCACCGGCTGTGCCTCTCCGGCTGCCAGCACAGGGCGCAGCTCCCCCCGGGAGCCAGGTGTTTGGGTCCCTGGAGACGCCGCCGGCCCCCCGGAGAGACAGTGGGGCTGAGGACCCTTCAGAGCCCTCTCCAGCCCCATGGTGAGTATGTTTGAGAGGGCTTGGGAGGGGCTCCACTGAGGTGGGGGCAGTAGAAGCAGGGTCCTCGAGCAAGGCAGGGACCAGGACTAGAGGGAAATGAAGAGGGACCCCAGAGAGAGGAGGGGGCCAGGGAGGGGTCTAGAGGCCAAGGTTCTGCAAGGCTGCTCCAAGTATCCCATCTCCTGGCTTCTGGTGGATACATCTAATGTTTTCCTGGGGTTCAGCTGGAAAAGGAGCTGGCGAGCCCCTAGAACTCTGGACCCAGAGCCCAGAAGGGAGCAGCTTGCCATGCAGCAGGCAGAGCCTCCCAGCCCCAGGGACAGTGTAGGGAGGGCAGGAGGCCAGGAGGTAGCCCTTGCCGCCAGAATCTTTCAGGAGGTTGACCGCCCCCCCAACTGGGGTGCCAGTCTCAGAACCTCCTCCTCTCCTCCCTCAGGGAACGCTGACTCCCACCATCCCCATCCACCTTCAGCCCCTCCACGATGGACTGAACCAGGCTGCTGGCCAGATGGACAAGCGGGATGCCAAGGTGGGTGCTGGGCCAGACGCCAGCAGGAGACCAGGCCAAGAGCTCCAGGGCTCCTGGGGGACACGGGCGCATGGACAGCCACACCGGCCAGGGAACGTGGTCCCGATGTGTGCAGGAGCCCAGAGGGCCCTCCCTATATCCATAGTACCTTGGGCAGGGCAGATCACAGACCTATACGCAGGTAATGCATAGATACGAATGGGCACCCATGCCAGTCACCCACCCCAGGACCCCCAGACTTCACAACGTGGGGATGGGCTGGACGCCAGGCACTCTGATTCTTGCAGAGTGCCAGCTTCTGAGCTGGCAGCTGGGGAGGGGGTGGGCAGCTTTCATCGGGTCACTCTGACAGGTGCTGCTTGGGGGGTTATCAGCGCCAGTGGAGTCACTGCTTCCCAGAAAATATACCTGCAGCACGGCCCAGGCTGACCCAGGGCCTCCTGCCCAAATGGCCGGAAGGAGTCAGACTGTCTCCTGCAGCTGGACAGTCTCCTGCCCCTAGGTAATCAGCTGCTCACTGAGCTGTCAGATGAGAGTTAGTTCTCTGCCCCCTGACCTCAGCCACTGGGCAAGCTGTGATCACCACTGCGATATGGAAGGCAGGGGAGGAAATGATGAAATGGGGCTGCAGAAGATGTGACTCTGGGCTCCTCGGCTGGCTCCTGGAGGGCTGAGAACTGGATCCCCAAGTGCACAGAGGAAGGAGTCCAGAGGGTCAAGAAGAGGGTAGGCAGAAGTCATGTCAGACTAGAAAGGAATCTCCCCATTGTACAGATGGAGAGACTGAGGCTGAGGAAGGGGCAGGGACATGCTCATGGTCACAGAAGGAATATTTAGAGGTCTGGCTGGGGCTGATCTCCTCACCCTCAGTACAGCCTTGAACTCCCACCTCTCTGAGCAGGATGACGGGGTGGGGAAAGCAGCGAGCTCCATGAGCTGGGGCTCCTGGGCGGGCGGGAGAGGTGGGTGAACATCTCATTGGGTTTCTGTTCTGCTGTGATGCCATGGTGATGCCTAGAAAGATGGGGGAGGGAGGGAGAGAGAAGAAAGGAAATGGGGAGGGGAGCGCGAGTGAGAGCAGAGGGCACGCGGAGAGGAGGCTGAGAGCCAGGTACTTCTGATGCCACCTGGCAGAGTGGGCTCTGGGGCCCAGCCTGCTAACTGCCAGGCTCTGACATGATCCGGCTAAAGTTGGGCAACTGGTTAAGGTCCATCAACAGTGAGAGTATTTGGCACTGGTTCTAAGGCTGACGCTCCACTTCCGGCTCAGCGGTGCATTTATGAGCAGTTAACTGATGGCTCCTGCCCTTCCCAGGGGTAGTCAGCACTCCCCCGGAGTGACTGTTGAGCCTGGAAAGGTGATAAAGTGTATCAGTTTACCCCCTCCTTTCCAAAGCCAGACATCAGAGGTGGAAGCTTTGTAAACCTTTAATGGGTCAAGAGCTACCTTCAAAGAAAAATTAACCCCGGGGTGGGGAGAGCTACCTCTGACAGGCTGGCTTAGGGTTAAGGCCCCCGCAGAAGGGACAGACGGGTCAAGAGGCCTGGCCAGAGGACCACCTTCCCTGCACATGTGAGGTCCCAGGTATCCAACCCCATGGCCCCCACCTCGTACCTCCTTCTCCCCTGTATCGCCCGTCCTCTCCAGCCAAGGTTCTGCCGACTTCCAGAATCACAAGATGGCTTCACTCCTCCCCCTGAATCTCTCCTCCAGCACCCCTCATTCTCTGCCTTGCCTTCTGCACTCCTTGACCAGTGGTAAGATTCAGGAAGCCCCAGTGTTCAGGCATCCCTGTCCCCATCAATCTCTCCCCTCCCCCTTCCTCTCACCAGCCAGATCCCCGGCCCCTGGGGATTGGTCCAGGGCGCTGGCTAGCCTGCCCTGCTCAAGGCTCTGACCTCATCCCTTAACTCTTTGAGCCCAGGCTGACATTTTCCTCCCCGACACTGGCAGGCACAGTCCCAGCCCGGTCTTGTCCTGGCCTCCTTGCAGCAGGTGAGGCAGGGCTTCCCTGGTCCATTTGACAGTTGAGGATGCTCCTGGGGATTTTTCTCCGGTCCTTTCAAGCCAAGCAAGGTCTCACGGAGGGGGCAGGGGCCTGGCAGGTGAAGGGATACAGGAACTGGACAGAGCGGAGGGACCATACTCAGGAGCCAGTTCAGACTCCCATCACTCCACCCACCCTCTGTTGCTGCAGGCTCAGCCTCATGCTCAAAGTCCTAAAGTCAATCAGGAGATCTCCGTGTACATCCATGGATTTATTCCACAGATGTTTACTGAGCAACTGCTGTGTGCCAAGCAGAGAGCTACGGCTAGACCACTGCCTTCCCGTAGCACTGTGAGCGTACGTCATCCAGATAGATGACACCCACTGTCACACACACACGCACACACACGGGCAGACAAGATTCTCAGGGAAGGACTGATTCATCCCTGTTGATTCACCCCAGGGTGATTGAGCCCCCCATGCCCACAGCATTTGCAGTAGGCACCCAAGTGGTTAGCCCTGGAGGCAGACTGCTGCTGTTCAGTCAGCAAGTCACATCTGACTCTTTGTGACTCCGTGAACTGCAGCACACCAGGCTGCAGGCAGACCACCTAAGTCAAATCCTGATTGTATCAGTGACGAGCTATCAGGTTAAAGCCTCATTGGTCCTCTTGCCAATTGAAGATAATAGAACCTATTTCCCAAGAATTTGTAACAGATCAATTAAATCCTGTTATGTAATGCTTAGAGCCATGTCTGCTTATAGTAAGCAGCCTGTAAATATTAGTTGCTATGATAATTTTAATATTATTAAAAGCTCCCAAAGACCTTTATCAGGAAGCCACAGTTCTGGGCAGAAAAGGGCCTCCTGTTTCCTTTCTACCTTCCTCTACCCCAGACACCCTCAGAAGATGTCCCAACCCATCCCCATAAAGACCCTCATCATTTCCCTTTTTGTTTAATTTTTGGCTGTGCTGTGAGGCATGTGGGATCTTAGTTCCCCGACCAGGATAAAACCCATGCCCCCACCTTGGAAGTGCAGAGCCTCAACCGCTGGACCACCAGAGAAGTCCCACCCCCACTCCAGTTTCTTATTCTCACTCAGCAATGCACACTCTCACACACAAACACTCATCCTACAGAAAGGTACCAGCTCAGGACTAGAACTTACCCAAGGTCACCCAGCAAGATAAGAGCAGAGATGGGGCTTGAAGCAAAGACAATGCAAGGACTTCCTTGGGGAGTCTTCCCCCAGCCCCTGCGATCCCCTCTAACCAACCACCCCACTCCCACGGATGTTTTCACAGAATATGCTATGCAATACAGCTTCCACCACACACACACCCCTTTCAACCAGAGGGCTAACCTTAAGTCCCTCCCCTGTAGAAATTCTGGAGCTGCTGCTGAACCCTGGCACCCAGACTTTCAGCCCAAGGAATTCCCCACAGGGAAATCACCCACAGTCACTGGAAGCCACATTCTTTCTCAGCCATCATCTTGCTGACCCACCAGTAGCCTTGGAGAGGCTTTGCCTTGTTGAAGATTGCCCCCAGTAAGGAGTTTAGGAGACCTGCCCAAGGTCATACAGCAGGGACCAGAGCAGGCCTCCAGGAACCTTCTCTGGAGGAAATTACAGCCCAAGAGGGGTTTGGGGGAGGACCCCCGCTTCTGATTGTGGAGGAAAGATAAAGTCACAGACGGCTCTCTTCCTGGGCCACATCCCAAGGGCTCAGAAGGTTCAGCTGGTGGCAAGAATCAGGGTCCAGTTCCCCAGAACCTCTGCCCTTCTCTTCTCCCCTAGCTGTCCCCGAAGGGAAGCCCTCACATCTCATAGGTGGGGCACAGAGGGTCAGTTAAGTGGAAAAAACATGGCCTTGAAGCCTGCAGGTCCAGGGCTGAGAGAAGCTAAGTGAGCCTTCAGCCCCTGCAGCCTCCCCTCCGGGACTTGGTCCATTTTCTAGGTGAGGATGTTCTTAGCTATTTCTCTCCTGTGCTTTCAAGCCATCTTGGAATCTTGGTTTTAGGATCCTGTAAAATCTCCCCAGATGTCAGGCTGGTCCCACTCCTCCACTGGACAAATGAGCAGTCTGGGGACCAGAGATGGGCTCTGCCAGGATCTGGACCGGAAAGGGCAGGGGACAGTCAGATGAGAGTCAGTGGACCAGAATGAGGAGTCAGGAATAAGAGCAGAGGCTGTTGACTGAGTGTCATTTCAGTGCCAAGCACTTTGGAAACTATTATTCTTGTTGGACACAACTGAAGTGGCTGAGCAGAGCACAGCACATTCTTATCAGCAGGCTTCCCAAGTGGCGCATCTGCCTGCCAGTGCAGGAGCCCCAAGAGACACAGGTTCCACGCCTAGGCCAGGAAGAGCCCCAGGAGGAAGAAACGGCAAGCCACTCCAGTATTCTTGCCTGGAAAATTCCATGGACAGAGGAGCCTGGCTACAGTCCATGGGGGTCACAAAGAGTTGGACTCAACTGAACATGCATGTATCCCCAACAGCTGAGGGAGGCAGGGCTACAGGGAGGGAAGGGTTAAGTCATTGCTGATGATCACACAGCTAGGAAGGGACAGCGTGGAGATTCAAACCCAGGGCTGTGATCAGCAATGCAGGAATTAGGGTGAGGCGAGTGAGGTGCTCGCCTTGGAGCAAAATTTAAGGAGTGGGTACAAAAATACCTCACTAGTCAAGATAAATAATATTGTAATGTAATATTTTTGAAAATCAAACAGCAAATTACAGCCCACAGGCGGCCTGTTTTTATAAATCAAGTTTGGTCAGAACCAGGGCCAGCAGGATTAGGGCGAGGCGTGGACGATGAGGTGTTCGTGCAGATGCAGGGTTGGATCCTGTCTCAGTTTAACATTGTGTGTATGATGGATGTTTTGCATTGATTTCTGTTCTTTAAATGTCACGTTAAAATGTTACTTTCTTGATGACTGAGTTTGGGGCATCTACTTAAATTCTGCATGCAAAGCAAGTGCCTCAGTCATCCCACCTAGTCCTAACCCTGGTGCGGTGTGAGGACCAAGTACAATGGAGAGCGCTTGGTNGCATTCTTATCAGCAGGCTTCCCAAGTGGCGCATCTGCCTGCCAGTGCAGGAGCCCCAAGAGACACAGGTTCCACGCCTAGGCCAGGAAGAGCCCCAGGAGGAAGAAACGGCAAGCCACTCCAGTATTCTTGCCTGGAAAATTCCATGGACAGAGGAGCCTGGCTACAGTCCATGGGGGTCACAAAGAGTTGGACTCAACTGAACATGCATGTATCCCCAACAGCTGAGGGAGGCAGGGCTACAGGGAGGGAAGGGTTAAGTCATTGCTGATGATCACACAGCTAGGAAGGGACAGCGTGGAGATTCAAACCCAGGGCTGTGATCAGCAATGCAGGAATTAGGGTGAGGCGAGTGAGGTGCTCGCCTTGGAGCAAAATTTAAGGAGTGGGTACAAAAATACCTCACTAGTCAAGATAAATAATATTGTAATGTAATATTTTTGAAAATCAAACAGCAAATTACAGCCCACAGGCGGCCTGTTTTTATAAATCAAGTTTGGTCAGAACCAGGGCCAGCAGGATTAGGGCGAGGCGTGGACGATGAGGTGTTCGTGCAGATGCAGGGTTGGATCCTGTCTCAGTTTAACATTGTGTGTATGATGGATGTTTTGCATTGATTTCTGTTCTTTAAATGTCACGTTAAAATGTTACTTTCTTGATGACTGAGTTTGGGGCATCTACTTAAATTCTGCATGCAAAGCAACTGCCTCAGTCATCCCACCTAGTCCTAACCCTGGTGCGGTGTGAGGACCAAGTACAATGGAGAGCGCTTGGTCACGCCCCTGCAGCTGCAGAGGGTGCGGGCCTGTAAGCTTAGGCCTATAAGCTCCTCTTCCTTGCAGTCTTTGCAGGTCTTGTCCCAGGGAGCCGCTGGAGGCTACAGAACTGCCCCCGAGGCACCCAGGCTTGGGATGTGGACGCCAGCACCCAGTCTAGGAGCCAGGAGACCTTAGATTACACAATATCTTTTTCTTTTTTCTCTGGGCCTCAGTTGCTCCATTTCTGCAACAGGCACAAACAACACTGAGTCTAGACGATCAAAGGGATCACAGTTGTTCAGGGTTACCTGTCAAGGGTAATTTCCACCAGTGACCTCACAGGGAAAAGCCCAAGCACCTACATTCTAATCCCACCCTCCTGCCTGACTTCCATTAAGGGATGAGGTTGCAACAGATCTCAGTAAGCAAGATAAATCATATTTTAATGTAATATTTTTAGTTCAAAGTGGCAAACTATGGCTCCTAAGCCAACAACCAGGAGTTTTTTATATTTATTTTTATTTATTTACTTATTTAGCTATACTAAATAAGTGTAGTGTAGTATATTTAGCTACAGGGTCTTAGCTGTGGCAGGTGGAATCTAGTTCCCTGACCAGGGATCAAACCCAAGACCCCTGCATCAGGAGCATGGAGCTTAGCCACTGGACCACCTGACCATCAGTTTTATAAACAAAGTTTCGTTGGAACTTACTGCCTGGGCTCAAATCCTGGTTCCTACCTTAGCTGTGTGATCTTGTACAAATTCTTGTGTTTTTCTCAGCCTCAGTTTCTTCATCTGTGAAAAGGAAAGAAAAACAATCCCTAGGTCATAGATTCCCGGTTAAGGTTAAGAGAAAAATGATACCTAGGCGCTCTGAGCAGTGACTGGCCCTCAGGCATGCTAACTAATAGCAGTGACCGTTGTAATTGTTAGTTGCTGTTATCATAGACTTTGGGGGGGAGGCCATGCCACGTGGCATGTGGGATATTAGTTCCCCAACCAGGGGTCAGGTATGAACCTATGCCCCCTGCGGAGGAAGTGCAGAGCCCCAACCACTGAAGCCCCAGTGAATTCCCCCTAGTATTAGAAATTTTCATCAAAGAAGCAGACACTTCTGGGCAGGAGGGAACCCTTGTTGCTACCGTTGCTGTGCTCATGGGAAACATGGACCAGGTCTGTTCTAAGCACTTGACATCTATTGATTCTTTAAGCCAAGCAATAATTCCTCAAGCATTAGCTAGGGACAGGCATTATTACCATTTGTCAGCTAAGGAAACCCAGGCATATAGCAGTGGCGTTGCCAGAGGAGACCACACACCCAGTCCATGGTATGGCCTGGATTCAAATGCAGACAGTCTGACTCCAGAGCCCAGGTTCTTCAGCCAGGACCTCCCCTTGTGCCCCCTCGCGTGCAAATTGTCCCAGACCCAAGAGCACTGACAGCCACAGCCTTTCTTGCACTGCCACACTCTGAATTCCCTATCCCGAGAGCTGCTGTCACACAGACACCGCTAGCCACGCAGCACCAAGGCATCCTTCACCAGTGACCTCTCACACTCCAGTCTCCTCGCCACAGGCCAGGTCCCCGGCAACACCAGGGCTGGCTGGGTCCCTGCCCAACGTCTCTCCCTTGGAATTTTTCCAACGATACTGGCCCTGAAGGTAGGAGGAGACCCAGTCTCTTCAGCCAACAGAAGGATGCCTGAAGCCCTGAACAAGAACATCCAAGCAAGGCGGGGGCTGAGCGGCTGGGCCTCTGCCCGGCCCGTGGTCGCTAAGAGTCATGGCTTTCTCTCTACCCACCCTTAGTGCCCAGGCTGGACTCCAACTCCAGGCAAAGTCTGGGGGATCTTCCTGTTCCCCTTGCTGCCCTCCACTGACTTGTGGCCTCGCACACCACATCTGTCACCAAACTCCCACTTACCTGGGAGCTGAGGCCCTCGCCCATGCTGCCTGCTTTTACTCCAGATTTTCCATCACCAGGCGAGCGTCTGGGCCTGGCTCAACTTCCCCAGAAGCCTTCATAAGGGTTTGCTCCAACCCAAACTGCGCATGCGCGCGTACGCCATGCCCCTTTGCTTGTATCTCTTTCCCTCTCTCTTCTCTGGAGACCCCTGCCTCCGCCTTCCCATGACTCCCTACTTCACGGAAGAATCCCGCTGGATCTTCACGTGCTCTGAGAGTGAGCAAGGGAAGTGGGTTCTGATCACACACCACCTGTGTCGCCACGGCCTGGCCATAGAGCCGGCTGGAGCCACGCTTGCCTTGGTGAAATGGGGGTCATAAGAGACCTTCCTGCTACAAACGCTCGACATATATATATATATTTGGCTGTGCTGGGTCTTCACTGCAGCTGCACAGGCTTCTCTCGTTGTGGTGAGTGGGCTTAGTGCCCCTCTCCTCCCAGGGATCGAACCCATGTCCCTTGCATTGGCAGGTGGATTCTTAACCACTGGACTACCAGGGAAGTCTGGAATGTTCAACAATTAAATTATGTAATTCAATTAAGCGCTTAGCCCTGTGTCTGGCATGTAGTAACTACTCAGAAAATGAAAGCTTTAATAAAATTGACTGAAATGCTTTGAAAATGTGGCAGTCCCATGTACAAAGCCAGTCTCCCCACTCCTGCCGCATGTGTTAAGCTCGACAAGCATTAGCAGCAATTTCCTGATGAGAAAATTGAGGCTCGGAGTCTAAATGGTGAAGCTGGAATGGGGACTCAGATCTCTGGATGCCAAAGCCATCCCCTCCCCCCTCAGGCCGCTGGTAAATCCATTCGTGGCTGGCAAAGTGCATGGTAAGTGGCCAGGCACGGGTGCCAGTGAGGATGGTGTGACTGTCTGGCTGCCGCTCTGAGAGGGCAGAGGCTGTGTTCCCAACCTTCTGTTCCGGGTTCTGGGAGGCGTCCTGCAGCCCAACCCAAGCGCATGTCCTCTCTTTTCAGGTGATGACCGGCCCCTGAGGAAGCCCCATCCTGTGATTAGAGGAAGGGGCTGCCTCCCCGACTCCACCCAGCCACCATGAATACCTCAGCGCCACCTGCCGTCAGCCCCAACATCACTGTCCTGGCACCGGGAAAGGGTCCCTGGCAAGTGGCCTTCATCGGGATCACCACGGGCCTCCTGTCACTGGCCACGGTGACAGGCAACCTGCTGGTGCTCATCTCTTTCAAGGTCAACACGGAGCTCAAGACGGTCAACAACTACTTCCTGCTGAGCCTGGCCTGTGCTGACCTCATCATTGGTACCTTCTCCATGAACCTCTACACCACGTATCTGCTCATGGGCCACTGGGCTCTGGGCACGCTGGCCTGCGACCTCTGGCTGGCCCTGGACTATGTGGCGAGCAACGCCTCGGTCATGAACCTGCTGCTCATCAGCTTCGACCGCTACTTCTCAGTGACCCGGCCCCTGAGCTACCGCGCCAAGCGCACACCCCGCCGGGCAGCCCTGATGATCGGCCTGGCCTGGCTGGTCTCGTTCGTGCTCTGGGCCCCGGCCATCCTCTTCTGGCAGTACCTGGTAGGGGAGCGGACGGTGCTGGCCGGGCAGTGCTACATCCAGTTCCTCTCGCAGCCCATCATCACCTTTGGCACGGCCATGGCCGCCTTCTACCTCCCCGTCACGGTCATGTGCACCCTCTACTGGCGCATCTACAGGGAGACAGAGAACCGGGCTCGGGAGCTGGCAGCCCTGCAGGGCTCGGAGACGCCGGGGAAGGGGGGCGGCAGCAGCAGCAGCTCAGAGCGGTCCCAGCCGGGAGCTGAAGGCTCCCCAGAGACCCCTCCAGGGCGCTGCTGCCGCTGCTGCCGGACCCCCCGGCTGTTCCAGGTGTACAACTGGAAGGAGGAAGAGGAGGAGGACGAAGGCTCCATGGAGTCCCTCACCTCCTCGGAGGGTGAGGAGCCTGGCTCCGAGGTGGTGATCAAGATGCCCATGGTGGACCCCGAGGCGCAGGCCCCCGCCAAGCAGCCGCCCCGGAGCTCCCCGAATACGGTCAAGAGGCCGACCCGGAAGGGGCGCGAGCGGGCGGGCAAGGGCCAGAAGCCCCGTGGGAAGGAGCAGCTGGCCAAGCGGAAGACCTTCTCGCTGGTCAAGGAGAAGAAGGCGGCTCGGACCCTGAGCGCCATCCTGCTGGCCTTCATCCTCACCTGGACGCCGTACAACATCATGGTGCTGGTGTCCACCTTCTGCAAGGACTGTGTCCCCGAGACCCTGTGGGAGCTGGGCTACTGGCTGTGCTATGTCAACAGCACCATCAACCCCATGTGCTACGCGCTCTGCAACAAAGCCTTCCGGGACACCTTCCGCCTGCTGCTGCTCTGCCGCTGGGACAAGCGTCGCTGGCGCAAGATCCCCAAGCGCCCCGGCTCTGTGCACCGCACCCCCTCCCGCCAGTGCTGATGGCCCTCCCACCTGCATCCCTCCACCCTGGCAGGCCCCCATAGAAAGTGGGCAGGGGCGGTGACCTCATACCCAGGGCCCTGCTCGGGGAGGGGGGCCCCCCAGGCTTCTGGGGCCCCTAGGTCACCTTCCTGTACAACCAGTTGGTGGGAGACCCCACCAACTTTCCAAACTGGGGAACCCGGGGAACTGGTTCTTGTGTTCCCTTCTGGGTGGGAATAGGCTCTTCACCAGGAAGAAAGCCTGGGAGGGGGTATCCGGGCTTTGGATTCCTTGTTTGTGTTCAGGCAGGAAGTCCATGCAGAGCCAGGAGAGCGGGCCAGGAGAAAGGAGGTTTAACCAAGCGGTCCTCCTTGGCCCCAGGAGCTGGCCTGGATCAAGTGGGGGATGGGACCCCCTGCCAGCAGGGAACTGACACCAACTACTGACAGAAAAGCTTGGCTCAAGGGAGTATCCCTGCCTCCCAGGCGTCCCCTCCATCCCCAGGCACAGCGCACTCCACTGGGCCCTCAAACACTCTCCAAGGTGTCCTTGTGTGGGTCACCCCCAAAGCAAATGTCCAAGCATCAGCGGGACAATGACACCAGAGGGGACCAGTGTGGCCAGTCGCACGTCAAGCCCCAAGGGAGCAGGAGGAGGGAGCACCAAGCATCCCGACTGTCCCACTAAGTCATTTCCCTGGGAGTGAGGGGCAGGGATGCCTGCTGTCCAGCCCCTGCCCTGGAGAAGCCCTCAGACCCTCCCTCCCCGGCTCACAGACACCATCTGGGTAGATCTGCTCCCTCGGATCTAGCCAGGCCTCCCGCATGCTGCCTGCCTCCGCCCCCCGCCCCCCACAGGCCTGGCCCAGCACAGGTTCCCTCCTGTGAGCTCGCCCATCCGACCCATGCATGGCCTCCCAGCCACCCTCATCTCCAGGCCCAGCCTGGTCCCAAATGTTCTTTCCTGCCAACCTCACCAAGGACTGAGTCTGTGAATAAAGCCACATAACCAGCGGCCACTAAGGGGCCTTCTTCCCTGGGTTAGTTAGCTCTTTTTGTTCCCTCCCCCACACC